>QRFJ01000651.1:0-43007 GCA_006176705.1 Cocos nucifera
AGAATATTTATTCCACTCCTAGCTTGGCTACTAAAAGCATAACCCTGCTCCTCCAAAATAGCCCAAAAGAAATCAAATTCTTTTTCAACTCTGATACATGCCTGACATTTGATAATGTATGAATAATTCCATCATACATCCTCATCTTGATAGAGCCAACTCTAGCTACTTTGCATGGGTGATCATCTCCAAGGCTGACACTTCCAACATCGATCTTCTGGTAGGTAGCAAACCACTTCCAATAAGAAGTAAAGTGGTGTGAGCATGCTGAATCCAATATCCATATAGTATCGTACTCTATGGATCCATCTGATACAATTAACAGGTCTTCTCCACTGCTCATAGAAGTTGTATCATCTCTCTTACTAGCCTTCCCTTTTTCTGATCTCAAAAGAGGACAATCTCTCCTCAGGTATCTAGGCTGATGATATTTATAATATTTCAATATCTTCTTCTGATCCCGAGACTTTAATCTACCATTAGATTTTTCTCTTGCCTTCTTCTTTGATCTTCTCTATCTTTTATTCACAGCCAAGATCTCAGACTTAGGATCTCTCTTGCAGATCTTCTCTCTTTGCTCATTTGATCTGAGCACACCAACAACTTCTTCATATTTTAGGGTCTCCTTCTCATAAACTAAAATTGTTATGAGACCATCATACGAACCTAGGAGAGAACATAATAGCAACAACTTTCGATCCTCCTCGTAATCTTCACATCCAAATTCATCACCTCAGAACACACCTGATTGAACCTTTGGATATGTACAACAGGATCTCTGCCTTCGGACATCCTTACACTATACAACTTTTTCTTCAACCATAGCTTGTTCGTATTATTCTTTCCCATATATGTGTTCTTTAGTCTCATCCTGAGCTCCTTTGACGTAGTCTCTGTGCAAACCTTGGACAAAACCTATCTGGCCAAGCATATTCGGATTGTGCTAAAAGCAATTTCCTTCAACTCTTTCCAATCCTCAGCACTAATCTTTTTCAGCCTTTCTCTTGTCAAGATCTTATAGATCTTCTACTGAACCAACAAATCCTTTACCCGTTGCTACCATAGGAAAAAGTTTCCCTTGCCATCAATTTCTTGAAATCCACCTTGAATCCACTCGATCCCATGACTTCAATCAAATCAAGATCAGATCCCTAACACCCTTCTTCGATCACACACCAGTAATACTATCCTTCAAAGAAGATCTAAATGTCTTAGATCCTCTTTTCAACCATTTGTATCACCGTCCATCCGTGTAACCATTCTCCATCTTAATGTAAAGACAAACAATAAAGAAACAAGATGATTTTGGATAAAATCTGGTGCAATAGATCCTAAATGTAGTAACCCTAGGTGTCTTCCTTTCTTCCATGTAACACCACTCTAATACCAATTGTTGGGATAAACTATCCTCTCTTGGATCGGCATGGCCACTAGTGATTAGCCAAGCAACAAGGAACAATCTCCTAGGATCAATGCAGAAGCAAAATAATGGATTCAAGAGAAAAGAGAGAAAGAGAGCATAAGAGTTTTCTAGGAGAAAAGAGTTTTATTTAATGAATTCGTTATCATATACAATCTTGACCTATTTTCAGTATTTATACTTTACAAAAGAGTCAAGCCCCAAGCTTATAGAAAAATTTTTCAAAATCCAAACAAACCACGTACACAAAACAAACCCGTAAAAATTGAGCTAGCCTAGTTTCAAACTAGGTTGGCTAACCTACGACTAGGTGGGCTCAGTCTCAGACTGAGCTGACCCAGTTTGTACCATGCCAACAGTCCAAAAATATTGTTTTCTATCTGAACTTTTCTTTGAGACATAGCTGACCCAGTCCTTAACTAAGCCGGCCAAGTTTCCAACTTAGCTGGCTCAATCTCAGGATGAGCCAGCCTAGTTTTTGAACTTTGCTACTCGAGCTAATTTCTCTTCCAGCTTACTTCCATCTTTTCATGACCTATCTGCTTATGTTTCCAAGAGTTAGGAGCACCACTTTTGAGCTCGCAACATAAAGAAAAGTTTATCTTCATCGCCTAAAATGTTATGATTACATAAAAGAAAAAGAAGAAAAAGTATAATTACCAAAGGTTTTCAACCTTTGAAGGCGGGGCAGCAGGCAAGGTCGGCGCATTCTCGATAACCCCTAGTTCGGGGATGGGCTCAAGAATCGTAATGATAGGATCAGAGATTTTGATGCTAGGTCCAATGATTGAAGAAGCGGCACCAACATGGGAAGGTCCTGGTTCATCGCCGGGCTCTTCAATCAAAAAGTCAAGATCTATGTCCGAGAACCTCTTGGAAACCCTCTTCATGCAAACCTCAAACCCTTTGAGAAAGGCCTCTTAGGCGAAGGCAATTTTGATGTCCTCCATCGCCTTGGAGGACTTGATGACCTCGATGGCCCACTCCTTCTCTATGTTGACCTCCTCCTTGGCTTTTCTCCACTTATCCTCCTGTAGGGCCAAGGTAGTCTTCAGCCCTGCCGATGCTTGCTCCTCCCTCCATAGTGCTTCCTGAAGGCACTCGACCTCAGCAGAATAGGATTTTGAAGCTTCCTTCAAACTTTCAATCTTGGCTTGGACATTCTTGATCTTCGCCTGGGCTTCTTAGATAGCCCTCAAAGCCTTGGCATTATGAAGATTTGTCACCTCTAAGTGAGCATACAAATAATGTCCCAGCTGCAGACAACAAAATGTGAGTTACGGCTCTAGAGTTCATCGATGCTCAATCAAGACTCTGAAGAGATCAATTACCTCAAGAAAGGATGCAAAGGATTCTTTGAATCTCTCCTTGTCATCCTTCCAAATCATTTTCTCTACAATATGAGGAAGGATGCTTCCATCCATCAAGGTGTGAACGACCTTCCAGTCGTCCATGGAATCCTACTCCTGACTGGAGCTCTCACCATCAGATCTTCCTGTATTTCTCTTGACCTTTCTAGTGGTAGCCTTCTTTCTTTTCTCAACTACTCTCCCCTACTCGGGGGGTGCAAGGGTGTTCTTTTCGCTAGGCGAGGTCGGGCTTGGCGTGGCCATGATGATTTTTGGAGCAGGCACAGCTTGGGTCGGGATGGCCGAGCTTGTTCCTTCAACCCTAGTAGCCTTTTTGATGACTCTCCTCCAAGACCGCCCTTCCTTTTGAGGGTCTTGATCCCTTGGGTTAGATGGTTCCACTATTTCAGAGTCATTTCTACAATAATAAAATTAAGGTTAGAAGAAAGCACAAAGGGAAGTCAACCAGATATGAAAATCTACCAGTCGGATTAAGGGGACTAAGCCTGAGATTAAACAAAGTCTAGTTGTCCAACATACTGATTATGGGAGGAGCTCGATAGTCTCTAAGCCTATTAATTGAATATCGATCCTCTCTTTCTAGCTTGGGGGCTTGATGGATCGAGTCTCTCAAATTTTCCCAGGAAGGTAGCCCTAGTTCTAGGGAAAGACATGAGATGAAGAAAAATCTCTCCTTCCAATTGTGAATGAAAGTGGAGGTGCCCTTAAGCAACCCTTTCTTGCTGAATTGTGGAGATATGTACCATCAGTCTCTGGTAGTAGGATGGTGTTTGAGAGTAAAGTAATTTTGAAATAAAAAAATCATAGGTCTGACCTCGGCCATGATGCATAGAGATAGGAATCCTATGATGAACCTAAATGAGTTTGGCACCATGGAGGCAAAGGAGATGTTCAAGAACCTAAAGTGTTTGATGACAAAAGGTGGAATTGAAAGTCATAGTCTAGCATGCAGAGCCTCGATGTACAAGCAAAAATGATCTGGATGAGGGGAGCAAGCTCAATCGCTTGGTCCAAAAAATTTTAGTTTGTACTTTGAGGGAATCCCATACTGAATTCTTATTAGAGAAAGATCCTCAAAATGAAGTAAACAAGGAATGGTGTCAGGGACAAGAGGGGGATGAGGTGCTTCTACAGGATCAGCTACCTCCTTAAGACCTAAGACCATCAAGTCCAAACAGGCCGGGCTCCTAGAACTAGTTGACCAGGACCCCACAGAAGACATACCGATCAAACTAAAACTTGAAAAAAGACCCCAAAAATTAGAAAAAATAGGGAATGAAGTCTCTCAGAAAATCCAAAGGGTTAGAGATTGAAAAGCATCAAAATAATTGAGAGAAAGTTTGGGTACTAACGTAGATTGATTGGAGATGGCAAGAAGACAACCGGCGGGATGCAAAATGAATGTAAAGCATTTATGACCAAAGGAAATCTTAGAAAAGGTCAAATCTCTCGGACAAGAAGAAGAAGGAGACCAGGAGGGCAAGAAGAAGACTCAAAGATGGAATAAGGCATTGGAAGAGAGAAGAGAGTTAAAATACCCAAGGGAGGCTTGAGGCAGTTTTGATTGCAGGTTTTCCCTATCGATCTCCATCGGATGCGTGTCCCACTTATCATGACAAAATTGAGCGACTGACAAGGCTTTAATAATGCTGTACCTCAAGCACCTCTCTGGTGAGAATTTTGAAATTTCATCCTTTAGAGTTGCCTCATATTTGAAAAGTTCTGGCACCACTATAGATAATGCCAAAACTTTTTGTAGAAGTGGGAGTCAAGCAACAACTTTGGCAGTCATGGTTTTGTACTCCCTTCTTTCAAAATTTAAACTCGGGAGTATGGGGACATGTGTTAGGGGTAAAATAACCTCCATCGAAGTCTTTGGTGACTAACCTCCATTCTATTAAATTTATCGATCTTCTTAGCAACAACAACTCACTACAAAATTCATCAAAAACCTATCAAAACCTGGCCGAGCTCCTTCCAATCACCTAGCGGACTTTCTCGAATAAAGCTCCTTCCAATTGAACTCCTCTTTGGTTGAATTTTCCTTCTAGCCCCACTGCTATACTATGGTTAGCAGATCTCATTGAACTCACATTTGGAACTTCAGCTTGGTAGAGGTCCCCGTAGTTGAAATACTGCACCTTACTTTATGAAGGGTGCATCTCGGCACTCCTATGTCGAGAATTGGTTGTATGAGCTTAAGTCAGCCAAAGAACCTTGCCATCAAGGTTAGTCTGAGCTTCTCTCCAGAGAACCCGACCATAGAACCCTTCAGATAATTCCTTCAATACAAGCACCGCCCGACTTTACTTATGGCCAACCCTGAATGCGGCCGAATTTCTCTATGCAGAGTAGCGCATCTCGTCAGCCTTAAGTCTGAAAGCCAAATTCCTCTCCAATCTTGCCAGCTTATATCATACATGACTCCTAGCCGAACTTAAATAGTAGAATGACCTTATCGTCTACATAGGCATAGAAGTCCCATCCAAACTTTAGTTATTGATCTCCAATGGACTGGCAAGTCGCGATAATGGACACCACCCTTCGTAACAAACTTCATGTAGCCCTAAATGGCCCACTAGCAGACAGACACCATCCTTCATAACAAACTTCATGTGGCCCCAAACAATCCACCAGCAGATGGTTATAATTGTCGCTGTCATTTTGTTACAAGCTTTGCCTATTTAAAGGACACTCTAGATATGTCTTCCTCTCTTACACTCTCTTTATCTTCCAAAATTGAGCTCAATTTTGTGGATCGAAGAACTGACTTGACCATCAAAGGTTTCTACCAGAGCCACCCCTGTTAGATATATGTGCCCTAGAAGCCAGAATTGGCTGACACTTGTAATACACTTCTAGGGGCAAAATTATAATTTTGACTATAATTAATGAAATGGGTTATTTTCTATCACACCTGTGTATTTAGTGTCTGTGATACATTCTTTGAGTTAATGGTAATGATAATTCATATTTTCAAGAGTTGAAAATTTAAGACATGAATAATCATTATTAACTCATAAACAGCTCCCGACCATAGGATCATCACGAGGATGGTGATTGATCCGGAAGGTTGGTGTACGATCGCTTCTCTTTAGTAGATGAGTCTTGAGTCTACGGTGTGGAGACACCGGAGCGAGAGTACAGGTACTCGTTAGAGAACGAGGGCACTGAGCGTGACCACCTCGAGTAGTCATTAGGAAGTCTACCTTCTCGTCAATGACTGACTCGATGCTGCAGTAGTGTGTCTGGTTCTTTGACCTGAGATGCATCGGCAGTTCACCTTGAGGGTGTTATAGTTTGACTACACCATTACTCGGTCTCCTAGCCATATGGAACCCTGAGGTGTATGTTGGCTATAGCATGTTCATTGTAGGAACTGGATTGCATCAAGATGGGATCTATCTACTCGGTGGTAGAGGAGTAGCCCTATGATGATCATGAGAATCAAGTCCAGAAGCCCATGGCCATGGTAGAGTGAAATAATAGAAAGAGTTTCTATTTAGATTTTCACATTGGACTCGAATCGAATGATTACATCATATGACAGAGACTAGGGTTTGACGAGTTCACCTTAACCCTAATCTGATCGGGGCTCAAGATAGAAGAACTGAATCACACAGGTAGCTGCACCAAGAGGTTCGCATTCAGCTCTGATGGGTTGCCACCATATACTGCTAGGTGTCACTGGTGGATTTTGGGAGCAATTAGAATGATTTAGATGATCGATCATTCTAGCTGTTCGAATCAGAAGAGTTCTGATCCATCGAAAGGAGTTTCGATGATGTCTATGATAGAGATCATGACATATCCCATTACCATACAGAACTGAACCTAACTGGGTCACACAAACAAGGGTTTGAATCTGGTGATCATCAATTGAACTGATCTAGTTCAATTGATCTGAATGAGATTCAATTAGGTTCAAGGAAATCGTGCTAGCACTCGATTGAACCTAACGTTCTTCTTTTACTATCATAAATAAGTTGTCCTGACTGAGCCAAAGGAGTTTGTGCTCAATCAGAGGCCTTCATATGGTCTGACTGGAGGTTGTCCAAGTCAGAATAGGTTGTCTTATTTGTAAGACATTACCTGCCATTTTTGGTCACCTGCCATTTCTTGTTCTTTGACTTTGGTCAAAAGTCTACCTTTGACTGGTCAAACGTTGACCATTGACCCTTTGACTTTTGACCACATGTCATGCACCTATTGGAGAGCTGGTGGGGGCCTGTCCCCCTGCCAGAACCTGGCAAGGAGAAGGGCGCACGCCAAGGGTGGCGTGAGCCCAAGTAGGAGGCGCCTAGGAGTCCTTGTTGGACAAGGACTCCACCTCCCTTTTGGATTCCAATCAGAGTTCTACTAAGAATCCAGTTTGACTGGTCTTAGGCACCCTCTAAGGAGGAATCCAGGGGTCTCTATTCCAACCAATCAGATTTAGATCTGATTTCACAAAGGGTTGTGATTGGTTGAGAGGAAGAGGAGTTGGATCACAAGAGGTCTATAAATAAGACCCTGCGCCCAACCCTAATTCTAATGAAAATTAGACATGCCCCAAGGCTGCCTCTCCCCTCCTTCTCCATGCCATAGTCTCTTCTCCCCTTGCTCTCCACGTCCAAAAGAGTTTTGGACTTAGGTTGGTGCGATTCAGATCAAGGAAAGGCGATCAAAAGCAAGAAGGCTGCGCTGCTGCAAAAGGACGACTGCAGATCTTCAAAAGAGTTTTGAAGATCCTCCAGATCAGATCCAGATCTGATTTTTGGAGGTGTGATAGAGAAGAAGAGGATCTCCAGATCCAACCCGAGTGGATACCGGTAGAGGCCAGGCGCTTGCGTGGCTAAGATCCAGAACCTTCCGCTGCAATCAGGATCATCTACAGGGTAATAGGATTACCCAAATCAGGTAAATTAAATTTGATTTAATTTATCTTATTTTATTTTATTTATTAAAATAATAAGAATCAGATCTAAAACATATCAAGATCTGATTGAGATCAAGAGAAAATTTTTGAAATATATCTCTTGATCTAATCAGATCTGGACGAACCTGGACCGGGAAATCAGGATTTCCCTTCAACTGGTATCAGAGCCATGGTTCTAAATTGTTTAGATCTGATTTTAATTTTATTTTAATTAGAAAATAAAGTGATTTCAGATGTCACATGAGATGTGATCAGATCTGAAATCAGAAAAATTAAAATTAAATGATTTGGATCTAAGAACATGAAGATATGCATGACTAGTTCTAGAATAGAATAGTTCTATAGAATAGTTTTGCATGTCTTTGATTTAATCTGATTAAATCATATTTTAGATCTTCTTATTTACTATTTTCTGATATTATAAGTGTTATAATAACATCTGATAAACAGCAAATAAAAATTATTTAATTTTAAATATCATATGAGATATGATAGATGCATGACTAGACTAGTTGTAGAATAGTTCTACATAATTGTCTAGATTAGAATTTATTTTGATTAGATCAATTTAAATCTAATTTTTTAGATTATTATGTGATAATTTAGATCTGAAAACATGCATGATTGATACATGAGATGTATGCAAAATATGCCTTGATTAGATCTAAATTTGTATATGAGATATATGATATAGATCTATAACTGTTTTGTAGATTTACATGTTCCTGATTAAGGCGTTCCTCTTGGCCGTCCGGTCATAAGAACGAAGAAGGGTTTAAAGGCCCTCTCTTCCCATTCGATGGGGTGTTCTTATGACGTGTAGGGGTGCTGCGTGTTCGTCCTTAATCAGAAACCCAAAACTTACTTTCTGCAAAACCCTAGATCCTGAAACCCTAGGATTTATTGTGCATATTTTGTTTATGAACCCAACTTAATTAAGAATTAAGTTTATGGAATATTAATTAGGTCTAAAATTGAGAATTTCAGATCTAAGACATATTCATAATACTGGGTTCGGGCTTGGGTAGCTCAATTAGGTCTAAGCGGTTGATCAAACCGAATCAAGAGTTGGTTAGATGGGATCAACAATGCTTAAATTGACCAGCCTAATAGGATTAAGTCTGGGTCAAGATCGAGTCACGATCAAGCAAGACCTAATTAGGCTCAGAGGTTAGAGTCTGGATTGTAGGCTAACCCAATTGGTTCTGACTCAACAATTTGGTGTCTAAGGTAAGTTTGGCACAGACGACCGACTGGTTTTTAATTGGAAGCTACTCGACCTGAATGCGTTCTTGTGCGAGTTAACGGCATATTCCTTCCACCGGTCTCACTTACCTGGCCATATCTGTTGACACAGTTCTGATCTGAGGTGGTCAATAATCCGAGCTGACCCATGCCACTAGGTTAGTCATAATTGTTATGACTAAGCCAAGTCTAGTTTAATGAGACCTGAATCAATTCTCCCTAAGAAAAGATTAAGTCCGAGGTCTTCCACCATTGTAGACGTGCGGGCCCTTCCCGGGGTTGATTGTTCTCGGCTGGATACAGTGGCTCAGTTGCACCGGGAAAGATGCAACCATGTCTATTAGGCATTGGATGCTATGGGCTGGAGGATGAGTTGGGCTCAATATTCCGGATACGGTGAGAGACCCAATTAGGAACCCAGTCTATGCAAATGGTGGGTCTGACTTAACTAAGGAGTGGATCAATATTCCGGATACGGTGAGATTCATGAATTAGAGACCAAGTTTGGGTGCACCATGATTAGAGAATCATTGAACAAGAGTTGTTCACTCATTGGCTAACCCATCACCAATAACTGTTAGGTGAGGTGATGAGTCAGTTGGTGAGACCGCACCACCCACTAGAAATCATCAATCGCGGAGATTTTCGCATCTCTACAGAGGGAGTGTAGGGATCCGAGAAAATAGTGGGAGCTAATTTGTTTAAAAATAAAATCCCTAAACAAATTGGTCAAGTCAAAATTACAGTATCTAACTAGAATCTTTGACTCTCTACAGGAAAAATGTCTGCGTCCAACCCACTGGCACGTATCCTAGACACACATAGACTGACTGGACCCAATTATAAAGATTGGCTCAGGAACTACAAAATTGTTTTGGGTTCAGAGAAGTTAACACATGTTTTGGACCAGGACCCTCCCACCTTACCAGCTCGTCCATCCACTGAACAGAGAGCGTCTCTGGAAAAATGGATTGACGAAGACAATAAGGCCAGATACTACATGTTGGGCTCGATGTCTGATGAGCTCCAGCGCCAACATGAAGATATCGGGACTGCTCGCCAAATGTTGGCTCACCTGCAGGAGATGTTTGGTGAACAGAGTCGCGCAGCCAAATATCAAGTCACGAAAATGACTTTTTAAGGCTAAGATGCGTGATGGGCAGTCAGTCCAAGATCACTGTCTGACAATGATCAAGGACATGGAAGAGCTTGAGAAGCTCGGTGTGAAGTTGGACTTGGATCTGCAGAACGATATTATTCTGCAATCCTTGACTGATGCATATGGGCAATTCATCATGAATTACCACATGCATAAACTTCAAAATTCCTTGGCCGAGTTGATGAATATGCTGGTTACCGCTGAGCTTTCTATGAAAGGTTCTAAAGGCTCAGTTCTTGCTATGGAACGGACTTCTTCCAAAAGAAAGTCTTATGGAAAGAAAAAGAAGTCTGTGAAAAAGCAAAAGGTAGGAAGGATCAAAGAAGAAGAAGGCAGAACCGAAGAAGAAGGTCGATGGCAAAGGAAAGTGTTTCCATTGCAACAGCGACGGCCATTGGAAGCGGAACTGCCCTACTTACCTGGCCACCCTGAAGAACAAGAAGGAAGGTCCTTCTGGAGGTATGCTCGTTATTGAGTCTAACCTTACGGTTTCTTCTGCATCCAGTTGGGTGCTTGACTCTGGTTCTAGTGCTCATCTGTGCACTTCTATGCAGGGTCTTGAGGATAGCAGGAGGCTGAGGGATGGAGACATGATCCTACGCATCGGTAATGGAGCAAGAGTTGCTGCAGTAGCCGTGGGAACATACCCTCTGCGATTACCATCTGGTTTAGACTTAGTTTTAAAAGACTGTTATTATGTGCCTGCAGCTAGCAGGAATTTGATTTCTGTTTCATGCTTAGCACAAGAAGGTTATGTGATCACCTTCTTTAAGGACCATTGTAACATTCTTTATGAAAGAAATAAAATTGCAAATGGTTTCCTTGTTAATGGTCTTTATCAGTTGCATATTGATGTACCTATTTTAACTATCGAGCAAAACGTGAATGCCAAACGACCTAGGGATAGTCCAAACGACAGATATCTATGGCACCTGAGATTAGGTCATATAGCAGAAGATAGGATTAACAAATTGGAGAAAAATGGGCTATTGAGTCCATTGACTTTTGAGTCATATCCAACTTGTGAATCTTGTCTTCAAGGCAAAATGACTAAACTCCCTTTTGTTGGACATGGGGAGAGGGCCACAGATCTCCTTGCCCTAGTACATACTGATGTGTGCGGCCCATTCGATGTGCCGGCTAGAGGCAATTTTGTCTACTTCATTACCTTTACCGATGATCTGTCTAGGTATGGGTATGTGTATCTTATGAGACACAAGTCTGAAGCCTTTTGAAAAGTTCAAAGAATTCAGACATGAAGTAGAAAAACAAACTGGAAAACCCATTAAGGTTCTTCGATCAGATCGAGGAGGTGAATACCTTAGCCGGGAATTCCTAGACTATCTTAAGGAAAATGGCATAGTCTCTCAATGGACTCCACCAGGAACACCTCAACTCAACGGGGTTTCAGAACGGAGAAATCGGACTCTATTGGATATGGTTCGATCCATGATGAGCTTCACAGACCTCCCAGATTTTCTTTGGGGACATTCATTATTAACTTCAATCTATTTACTGAATAGGGTTCCCTCTAAAACCGTTCCTACCACACCGTATGAGATATGGCACGGTAAGAAACCAAGTCTGAGTCATCTCAGAATTTGGGGTTGTCCGGCTCATGTCAAAAGACAACAAGCGGACAAGTTAGAGTTTAGGTCCTTTAGAGCTCGATTCATAGGATATCCTAAAGAGTCATTAGGATACTATTTCTACATTCCAGAAGACCACAATGTGATTGTGAGTCGACATGCCATATTTCTTGAAAAATAGTTTATTCAAGATAGTGGCATTGGAAAGCAGATTAAGCTTGATGAGAAAGTCTCACAAGCAGAACGAGCTAAGGACCAAGTGGAACCAAATCAGGTTGAGCCAATAAGAACACTACCTCCTCCACCTCGTAGATCGGAAAGAGTTTCCCGTCCCCCTGAAAGATACTTAGGTATTATTTCAGAGGATGTAGAGGAAATGTTCCTCATAGGTAATGGTGCTCATGGTGAGATGATCCCAAAACCTACAACGAGGCGATATCAGATATCGACTCCGAGAAATGGCTTGAGGCAATGAAGTCAGAGATCGACTCGATGCACTCAAACCAAGTCTGGACCTTGGTAGATCCACCAGAAGGTATAGTACCTATTGGGTGTAAATGGATCTTCAAGAGAAAGATTGGTGCAGATGGGAATGTGGAGACATTCAAGGCTAGACTGGTGGCAAAAGGTTATAGTCAACGCGAAGGCATTGACTATCAGGATACCTTTTCCCCGGTAGCTATGCTAAAATCCATCCGCACATTGCTTGCTGTTGCAGCCTATTTCGATTATGAAATATGGCAAATGGACGTGAAAACGGCATTCCTAAATGGATATCTTGAGGAAGATATCTATATGGAACAGCCGCTAGGTTTCACATCCAGTGATACTGATCACAAGGTTTGCAAGCTGCAAAGGTCCATATATGGACTTAAGCAAGCATCTCGGAGCTGGAACACTCGTTTCAATGATGTGATCAAAAAGTTTGGTTTCATCAAAAATGAAGAGGAACCATGTGTTTTCAAAAGGGTCAGTGGGAGCGCTGTTGTCTTCCTCGTATTGTACGTGGATGACATCCTCCTTATTGGGAATGATATTCCCATGTTGACATCAGTCAAGATGTGGTTGTCCAAGGAATTCTCCATGAAAGACCTAGGTGAAGCATCCTTTATTCTAGGAATTAAGGTCTATAGGGATAGACCGAATAGGATGCTAGGACTTTCACAGAAGATGTACATAGAGGAAGTACTAAAGAGGTTTAGTATGGAAAACTCTAAGAGGGGATTAATACCCTTCAGACATGGTATTCATCTTTCCAAGAAGATGTGCCCCAGCACACCTGAGGAAATAGAACGCATGAGCAAGATCCCTTATGCTTCTGCAATAGGGAGCCTCATGTATGCCATGCTATGTACACGACCTGATATAGCCCATGCTGTGAGTGTCACAAGCAGATATCAGTCAAATCCAGGTGAAGAACACTGGACTTCTGTGAAATGTATCCTTAAGTACTTGAGAAGAACTAAGGATATGATGTTGGTCTTTGGTAATGGAGAACTCCAAGTTCAAGGGATACACAGACTCGGACTTCATGTCCGATATAGATGATCGAAAGTCGACATCTGGAAGTCTGTTTGTGTGCAATGGTGGAGCTGTCAGCTGGAAGAGTTCCAAGCAAACTGTGATAGCAGATTCCACCATGGAAGCAGAATATATAGCTGCATCAGAGGCTGCAAAGGAAGCATTCTGGTACAAGAAGTTTGCTGCAGAAATTGGAGTAATGCCATCAGATGCCATTCCTCTTTACTGCGACAACAATGGCGCCATAGCCCTTGCTAAGGAGCCGAGGTCTCACCAGAAGTCCAAGCACATTGAGCGGCGATATCATCTCATCCGCGATTACCTTGAGAAAGGTTACGTTGAGGTCAAGAGAGTCAACTCCACAGATAATGTGGCAGACCCACTTACAAAGCCGTTGGGCCAGCAGAAGATCGAAGCCCACCTTGAGAAGATGGGACTTAGACTTGTAGCCAATTGGCTTTAGGACAAGTGGGAGATTGTTAGATATATGTGCCCTAGAAGCCAGAATTGGCTGACACTTGTAATACACTTCTAGGGGCAAAATTATAATTTTGACTATAATTAATGAAATGGGTTATTTTCTATCACACATGTGTATTTTAGTGTCTGTGATACATCCTTTGAGTTAATGGTAATGATAATTCATATTTTCAAGAGTTGAAAATTTAAGACATGAATAATCATTATTAACTCATAAACAGCTCCCGACCATAGGATCATCACGAGGATGGTGATTGATCCGGAAGGTTGGTGTACGATCGCTTCTCTTTAGTAGATGAGTCTTGAGTCTACGGTGTGGAGACACCGGAGCGAGAGTACAGGTACTCGTTAGAGAACGAGGGCACTGAGCGTGACCACCTCAAGTAGTCATTAGGAAGTCTACCTTCTCGTCAATGACTGACTCGATGCTGCAGTAGTGTGTCTGGTTCTTTGACCTGAGATGCATCGGCAGTTCACCTTGAGGGTGTTATAGTTTGACTACACCATTACTCGGTCTCCTAGCCATATGGAACCCTGAGGTGTATGTTGGCTATAGCATGTTCATTGTAGGAACTGGATTGCATCAAGATGGGATCTATCTACTCGGTGGTAGAGGAGTAGCCCTATGATGATCATGAGAATCAAGTCCAGAAGCCCATGGCCATGGCAGAGTGAAATAATAGAAAGAGTTTCTATTTAGATTTTCACATTGGACTCGAATCGAATGATTACATCATATGACAGAGACTAGGGTTTGACGAGTTCACCTTAACCCTAATCTGATCGGGGCTCAAGATAGAAGAACTTAATCACACAGGTAGCTGCACCAAGAGGTTCGCATTCAGCTCTGATGGGTTGCCACCATATACTGCTAGGTGTCACTGGTGGATTTTGGGAGCAATTAGAATGATTTAGATGATCGATCATTCTAGCTGTTCGAATCAGAAGAGTTCTGATCCATCGAAAGGAGTTTCGATGATGTCTATGATAGAGATCATGACATATCCCATTACCATACAGAACTGAACCTAACTGGGTCACACAAACAAGGGTTTGAATCTGGTGATCATCAATTGAACTGATCTAGTTCAATTGATCTGAATGAGATTCAATTAGGTTCAAGGAAATCGTGCTAGCACTCGATTGAACCTAACGTTCTTCTTTTACTATCATAAATAAGTTGTCCTGACTGAGCCAAAGGAGTTTGTGCTCAATCAGAGGCCTTCATATGGTCTGACTGGAGGTTGTCCAAGTCAGAATAGGTTGTCTTATTTGTAAGACATTACCTGCCATTTTTGGTCACCTGCCATTTCTTGTTCTTTGACTTTGGTCAAAAGTCTACCTTTGACTGGTCAAACGTTGACCATTGACCCTTTGACTTTTGACCACATGTCATGCACCTATTGGAGAGCTGGTGGGGGCCTGTCCCCCTGCCAGAACCTGGCAAGGAGAAGGGCGCACGCCAAGGGTGGCGTGAGCCCAAGTAGGAGGCGCCTAGGAGTCCTTGTTGGACAAGGACTCCACCTCCCTTTTGGATTCCAATCAGAGTTCTACTAAGAATCCAGTTTGACTGGTCTTAGGCGCCCTCTAAGGAGGAATCCAGGGGTCTCTATTCCAACCAATCAGATTTAGATCTGATTTCACAAAGGGTTGTGATTGGTTGAGAGGAAGAGGAGTTGGATCACAAGAGGTCTATAAATAAGACCCTGCGCCCAACCCTAATTCTAATGAAAATTAGACATGCCCCAAGGCTGCCTCTCCCCTCCTTCTCCATGCCATAGTCTCTTCTCCCCTTGCTCTCCACGTCCAAAAGAGTTTTGGACTTAGGTTGGTGCGATTCAGATCAAGGAAAGGCGATCAAAAGCAAGAAGGCTGCGCTGCTGCAAAAGGACGACTGCAGATCTTCAAAAGAGTTTTGAAGATCCTCCAGATCAGATCCAGATCTGATTTTTGGAGGTGTGATAGAGAAGAAGAGGATCTCCAGATCCAACCCGAGTGGATACCGGTAGAGGCCAGGCGCTTGCGTGGCTAAGATCCAGAACCTTCCGCTGCAATCAGGATCATCTACAGGGTAATAGGATTACCCAAATCAGGTAAATTAAATTTGATTTAATTTATCTTATTTTATTTTATTTATTAAAATAATAAGAATCAGATCTGAAACATATCAAGATCTGATTGAGATCAAGAGAAAATTTTTGAAATATATCTCTTGATCTAATCAGATCTGGACGAACCTGGATCGGAAAATCAGGATTTTCCTTCAACCCCCGCCTCTAGTTCAACCTATTTTGTAGGTTCCAATGGTGACCTCATCTTCCCCAACTCTAGCTCTTTTCGGCGTCTACTATTTTCTGCACCAACAATTGGTATCAGAGCATAGGTGGAATGATATGTTATATATGCTACTTAAAAATTTGAATTCTAACATATATGATATGTTTTAGTACCAATTAGCTTTGTAATTGAATTGGATGGGTCACCAAGCCATCCAGTCATAAGAGACAGAATTGTTTAAAGTCCATCTCCTCCCATTTGATGGGAATCTCTTATGGCATGCAAGGGTGCAACTGTGAACTCATCCATGAGATGAACAGCGAAAGACATTTTTTTAAAATTATTTCAATCTAAAAATTATAATCATGAATATGTTTAGATTAGATCAAAAATGAATTCATGGTTTAATTTATATCCTATGCATAATTTTTTGATTAAAACATGCAATTGATTGCTGCTCATGTGATGAGTCGACCCATTGCCCATCTGAAGGGTTTGGTGTATAGAGCAGAAGCATAGATTTCAAAATAAAATTATGAAATCATAAAACCAAATCCAAACCCTAGGACCACCTTATTAGAATTTAAATAATATAATATACATTAATAACATAAATTAGGATATTGAAACAAACCTTTGATCGCTTAATCCTAACTTGACCCTAATCGCCGGCAGCAGTCCATCAGGGGTTCCACCAAGTGTCCACATGTTCACCCTCTAACATTGATCCAGACGGTGACTTGATCAAGATACCAACACCTCTGATTATTTTAATTAAAATTCTTATGATAAAAACTTTAATTAATTGGGTAGAACCTTTCCTAGCCTTTATTGCCACCCTTCTGGCCTACTCTTTCTTATCTGTCTTTTCTCCTTGTCTTCCTTTACAATCTTCCTAAATCCTTATCCTAAAGTAGACCTTTTATCCTTAATTAGGACTTGTCTTAACAAGGGAAGGAATAAAATAATTGGACAACTAGGGAGAGTTGTAAGAAAGAAAGAAGAGTTCTAAAATATCTCCTTGGACTCCCGGAGTGCACTCCAATTTATAGTGTATGTAAGGGTGCCTCAAAAATTTCTCATGCCCATTCCTTACTCTCATCGTACACCCATTCAAAAATATCATGCCCCATCAGAAAAAAATTCTACATAAAATTCAAAGAATTAATATGAAGAGGTGCCTTAAAGCAGAAGGACTCTTTGTAAAATTCTACGTAACTTTCTTCCGAAGAGTCACAACACTTTCATATTAGTGCCATTAATTTCTACCATTGATCCACATAAAATGTCGATCCAAAGGTCTAAAAGAATGGTGCCAAATCAGAAGATGGCATGGGAAACTTGGATGTGGAAAAGTCAAAGCTTTAAGGTGTTTGACTTGGTCCAAGAGGCACCTACAACCAAGGGGGTGGCAAAGAGTTGGCCTTTATCCAATTTTTTGATAACCAACGAAGAGAATAACTAGCAGAAGGACTCATCTACACCTACTCTTCAACTAAAATCATGTAACAAAATTTACGTGAAAACTAAGAATGATTTTGGCATCAAAACATATCCATGCACCACATGTCCCTAGTGCATGGACCAAATCCGATGCACCAAAGAAAGAGAGTCTCTAGCACATGGGTTGCTTACTTATGACACCCAATCTCTTGGTCAGCAAGCCAAGGGTCAACCCAATCAGTTAGCCAAATTCAATTTGACTCAAATTGATTTTAATTAGCCCAAATCGGAACCCAATTTGAATGTAGGTGCTAGGGTTTGCAATATGTGCTAGCATATTCAACCTGCAAACATGATCTTATCTAATTAGACCCTTGATCAATTCTCTTTGTGTGTGACCCATTGGGTTCCATATCTAGTCAGTAGTAGATCCAGATGCAATTTGACCTAATTTGGTTAGAACTCAACTAAACCGATTTAGGTCAAAACTTGCTAACCCGATTTAATCAATTAGAATACTTTCTAATTAATAATTAAATTAAACTCTTTAATTCGATCAAATCTATAATACAGGATTGACGTCAAGCAACGTATCATGTCTACCCAGATGATATGAAATTTTGATAGAAATACCAAAAATATTCTTTAGTGGAAAGTTACCGTGCAACAGGATCCTTCAATCATCCTACATCCCGAATATGACCATGGATATGGAATCATGTCAAATCCATTTTCATATTCATTTTTCTTTCAATCATATGATGATGATTCAATTATTGAAATATTAGAAATCATTTCTAATTTACATCATGCTTTGATCAAAGTCTTCCTGAACCATCATTCAATTGAAGCAAGTAGGATATGATCTCCTCTTACTAGGAGTGATTGATTCCTTGTTGACCTACTCATAACCTTCATATTCAATCCACCATATCCAGATCATCCTATATATGACTAAGTCATGAATGAGTATGAACCAAAATATGAATTTATGTATACAAGGTTCTATGGCTGTCTCAGGTCAAAGGATTACATGCACAACTCTTATTATGAGAACCATCTATTGACATGTAGATAAGACTCCATTAGATATTCTCAAGTTGGATTGATTTAGTGAACTCATTCTCTAATGAGCACCCACATCCTTGTATTAGTGTCATACATAAGTGATAGTGAGATCAATCACCCTCTCCATCAAGCATGCATAGGATGTGCCAGTCTTACGAAAAATATTGATCCCCAACTTAATATTCCATCAATCAGAAATATTTAAATTAAGATTTTAAGATTATAGGTTTCACTGGTATGGTCTCATCATAACCCTAAAACCATAGCCCTAATATATGTGGTTCATCATAATCTAAAATAAATAACTAAGATGCAGCATATGATGAAATAAATGCTTTTATTTATTTAAAAATATCATTGTAAGAGTATAGAAGATAAAAGAATAGCCCATCAAAATACAAATTTTGATTGGCTTGAGGGCATATTTCTTTCAATCTCTCACTTGTACTAAAGCCAATCAATCATCCTTATATTTTAATCTCATACAATCAAGATGGCGATTGAACTGCTGTTGTGGTAGAGCCTTAGTGAATGGGTCTGCTATGTTATTCTTTGTATCCACTCGTTCAATGACAACATCTTGTTTCTCTATTATTTCACAAATGTGATGGAAGCGTCTTAGAATGTGCTTAGATTTATGATGAAATCTCGATTCCTTTGCTTGAGCAACTACTCCAGTATTATCATATAAAGTGATACTAGGTTCTCAATCTTGGAAACAATATCCAATTCAGTGATGAAATTCTTCATCTAGATAGCTTCCTTGGTGGCTTCACTTGCAGCTATGTACTCTGCCTCAGTAGTTGAGTCAGCTACAGTCAGTTGCTTGGTACTCTTTTAATTTACTGCTCCACCATTCTGAGTAAAAACATATCCTAAAATAGATTTACTGTCATATAGATCCGATTAAAAACTAGATTTTGAATATCCTTCTAGTTTGAGATTAGATCCATCATATACCAGAAAAATATCCTTAGTCCTTGTTAGATGTGTTACCTAGAAGCTAGATTGGCTAATACTTGTAATACACTTCTAAGAGCAATTTTATAATTTTGACTATAAATTAATAAAAGGCTTATTTTCTATCATACTGTATATTTAAAGTATATGTGATACTTCCTTTGAGCTAATTATAATGACAATTCATATATTCAAATAGTTAAAAAATTTAAAAAATAAATTTTTATAATTAACGCATAAACTATTTTCGACCGTGGGATCATGATGAGGATGATGATTGATCTGAAAGATTGGTGTACGATCACTTTCTTTGAATAGATAAGTCTTGAGTCTATGGTGTGGAGACATCGAAGTGAGAGTACAAATACTCGTTAGAGAACGAGGGCACTAAGCGTGACTATCTCAAGTATTCATAAGACAGTCTACCTTCTCATCGATGACTGGCTCAATGTTGCAATAGTATGTCTGGTTCTTTGATCTGAGTTGCATCGATAATTCACCTTAAGGGTGTTGTAATTTGACTACACCATAACTCGATCTCCTAGCCATTCAAAATCTTGAGGTGTATGTTGGCTATAGTACGTTCATTATAGGAATTGGATTGTACTAATAAGGGATCTATCTACCTCGGTAGATGATGAGTAGCCCTATGATGATTATGAGAATTGAGTCCATAAGCCCATGGCCATGGTAGAGTGAAGATGATAGAAAGAGTTTCTATAAGGATTTCACATAGGACTCAAATCGAATGATTAAATCATATGACGGATATTGGGTTTGACGAGTTCACCTTAACCCTAATATTGTTAGGGCTCAAGATAAAAGAACCCAATCACACAGGTAGCTGCACCGAGAGGTTCACTTTCAGTTCTGATGGATTTCCACCATATACTGCTAGGTGTCGCTGGTGGATTTTGGGGGCAATTAGAATGATTTTAATGATTGATCATTCTAATTGTATGAATCAGAAAAATACTAGTCCATCGAAAGGTATTTCGATGATGTTGATGATGGAGATCACGACATGTCTCATTACCATATCAAACTAAACCTAACTAGATCACACAAATAAGAGTTTGGATCTAGATGTCATCAATTAAGCTAACCTAGTTCGATTGATTTGGATTAGATCCAATCTGGTTCAAGGTAATCGTGCTAGCACACGATTGAGCCTAACTTTTTTCTTTTGTAATCTTTTTGATGTATCGTAATTGAGTCAAATTTGATTTAACTCATTCCTATATCTTGAATGGATTTATTTTCATCTAACTGGAATAAGTCTAGGTTACATTAATTATGAAAATTAGATTCATTCCTAGTGCAATTGGACTAGGATCAATAGCTGATCCAATTTTGAGAATTGAGGGTCACATGATCAAAAAATTTTAGAAACTTTTTTAGAAAATATTTTACTCTAATTTTTGGATATGTGATAGACTACGAGTTATACTTTGGTTGTGCAAAATTTCATGATTTTTGGAGGTGCCTAGACTAGGTTTTGATAGAGTTTGATTTGGATCAAACTCTTGAGGGAAGAGTCCTAGACGCACATGGACTCTTCCTTATCCTTTCATGCTGCCACCGTCTAGATGCATTTTTGGTATCAAAACTAGATGGGATCTAAGGTTTTTCATGGAGATCATGTCTAAGAGTCCTAATGGTTGAATTAATAAGGTTTTTGGTAAAAAATAGACTCTTTATGGTGCTATGTCTAGTATAAGAACTCTTCTCACAAAATTGCCTCAACGTAATTTATTTACTTCACACCCAAAGGAGAATTCCCTCTAATATTGATGCCCCTCTGTCCTCTCTCTCCCTCTCTTCTACATGCCTAAAAAGTTAAGCACAAATCTGAGTTGAAAGTCGAAAGTTTTTTGCATAAGAGTCAGCATCTACACGTGGTGTTCGTGAGACGAATAGGCTACCCTTAGAAGTTATTTTAAAGGCTTTTCAAATCAGATCCAGATCTAATTTTTAGAGGAGATTCATGAGGAGAAGATATTCAGAGCCTACCCAAGTGGATATCGATAAAGGCCAGGCACATGCATGGCTCTTTCCAGAACCTCAAGAATCAACAGGATCATCGCATGGTAATTAGATTACCAAATCAAGTACCTAAAATTAAATCTAATTTAATTTTATTTTTAACTTTTAATATCAGATCTCTTTGATTAGATCCAAGAAGTTTTAGATCCGATTAGGATTTTAGGATAAAAATTTTAAAATATTTCTTCAAATCTAATCAGATCTGAATGATCCTGTGCCAAAAAAATATGTTTTTTCTTTACTTCTAAAGTACTTAAGAATATTTTTCACAGCTTTCCAATGATCTTCTCTTGGTTTAGCCTAAAATCTATTGGCTATGCCTAAAACATAAGCAACATCAGGCCGATACATAACATGGCATACATTATTGATCCTATAGCCGAAGCATAAGGAATAGAACTTATTCTATTTCTCTCTTCAAGTGTCTTAGGAGACATCTTCTTGGAGAGATGTATGCCTTGACTCATGGCTAAGTAACCTCTTTTACTCCAATCCATACTAAATCATTTTAGTATTAAGTCAATGTACCTAGATTGGGACAAGCTTAGCATTCTCTTAGATCTATCTCTATAGATCTTTATACCTAGTATATAGGATGCTTCTCTCAAATCTTTCATAGAAAACTTATTTGATAGCCATAACTTGATCGATTGCAACATTAGGATATCATTCTCAATGAGGAGTATATCATCTACATACAAAATCAAGAAAACTATGGCACTCCCACTAGTCTTCTTGTACATACATAATTCATCTATATTCTTGATGAAGCCAAACTCTTTGACTGTAATATCAAAGCAGATGTTCCAACTCCTTGAAGCTTGCTTTAATCCATAAATGAATCTCTTAAGCTTGTATACCTGATTTGGTCTCTCATTTGAGATAAATTCCTCAAGCTATGACATGTAGACCTCCTCAAGAAAACCATTAAGAAAAGTGGTCTTTACATCTATTTGTTGTATTTCATAATCATGGTATGCTGCTATAGCAAGCATAATCCGAATAGATTTGAGTATGGCAACAGGTGAAAATATTTCATCATAATCAATTACTTATTTTTGCCTGAAACCCTTAACTACTAATCTAGCTTTATAGGCCTCAACTTATCCATCTGCTCAAATCTTTTTCTTATAGATCCATTTGCACCCAATAGGGTTCATACCCTCTAGTGCATCCACCAAAGTCCATACTTTATTGGTGTACATGGAGTCCATTTCGAATTGCATGGCAGCCAGCCATTTCTCTGAGTCCCTACTCATGACAGCTTTCGTATAGCTCAGAGGTTCATCATTCTCAAAGACTTGGACTTCATTATTCTTAATAATGAATCCATACCTCATAGGTGCATGTCGCACTCTATCAGACCTATGGATTGGAGTTATGTATTCTGGTTCTTTCTTATTTATGTGTTTATTTGGTTGAGAAATATCTATTTATTTTTTTTTGAACTTCATTAAGTTTAATGTTTCTCCCACTACCTCTTTCTAGGATAAACTCTTTTTTCATGAAAGTGACATGCCTACTTACAAATATCCCTTGTTCATTAGGATGGTAGAATAGATATCCTATACTATCTCTAGGATATCCTATAAATAGATATTTATCTGCTCTAGCATCTAGCTTATGTCCAAAAATTTTTTTGACATATACTAGACAACCCCATATCTTAAGATACTTAAGATTAGATTTCTTACCTCACCATATCTCATATTGAGTGCTAGATACAGACTTAGAAGATACTCTATTCAAGATATATACTGCGGTGTCTAAGGCATGACCTCAAAAGAAAATAAATAATTCTATGAAGCACATCATAGATCGTACCATATCCAACAAGGTACGATTCCTTCTTCTAGCTATACTATTTAACTATGGTGTATAAGAAGGAGTCCATTCAGAGAGAATTTCTTTTACTTTAAGATAGTCTAGAAACACACTAGATAAGTATTCTTCTCCCTGATCAGTTCAAAGAATTTTTATACTTTTTTCAGTTTGTTTCTCAACCATACTTTGATACTCTTTTTTATCCAAAACTTTTGATTTGTGTTTCAAAAGATACACATATCCAAATCTTGATAAATCATCAGTAAATGTTATAAAATAAGAGTATCCTCCTTTGGTCTGAGTGGTCATAGGACCACATATATCTGTATGTACAAATCCTAATAACTCACTTGTCCTTTCTCCATGTCCACTAAATGGAGTCTTGGTCATTTTACCCATGAGACATGATTCACAAGTTCCTAATGATTTATAATCATAAGGATCAATTTTTTTTTTGTATAACTTATTAATCTTGTTCTCACTAATATGACTAAGTCGACAATGCCATAGTAAAGTATTTTTTATGTTCTTTCTTTTATACTTTCTACTTTCATCAATATGAAAAATATGGTCATCCAAACATAGAGTTAACAAACCAATGTTAAAAATGCCATTGCATATTATTTTATTAGAATATTTGATAGAGCAACCATTGCTCATTACATCAAGATTATAATCTTATTTTAATAACAAGGATATAGATACAATATTTTTAATGATCTTAGGCATATAATAATAATTTATTAGCTCTAAGATCTTTCTGGAAGGTAACTTCAAAATATTTATCCCTACAGCTTCCACTTGGATGGACTCTCCTCTAGTGCCGTAGAGCTTAAAGTCACCTTTCTTCAAACTTCTAATTTTCTATAGCTCCTGTAATGATTTATAGATGTAAAAATTGCAACCGATATCTAATACCCAAGAGTCTAAAATGAAAGAATTCAATGATAATATGGTATGTATCTCATATATACCTTTTGGTGCATTATTTACACCAGTCTTCATAGTTGCAAGGTATGCCTTGCAATTCCTCTTCTAATGACCTATTTTGCTACATTGTAAATAGCTCATCTATCCGAATAACTTCTTTCCCTTCTTCTTCTTATTTATGCTATCTTTAGGGTTCAACCTCCTCTTTGAATCCTTTTTACCTGCTTTCTTTTTAGAGATCCCATCTATAAGAAGAAAAGAAACCTTATCCTCCTTGATATGGCTCTCTACTATTTTGAGCATATTTAATAGCTGAGGTAAGAAAGTATTCAGTTTGTTCATATGATAGTTCATGACAAACTAAGAAAATAATCCTAGGAGTGATTGCAGGATTAGATCCTGACTCAACTCCCCATCCATGACAAAACCTAATTGGCTTAATCGAGTGATTAGGTCAATTAGCATCAACACATGGTCTTGCATGGATAAATCCTCTACCATCCTGCCATGAAATAACTGCTTAGATATCTCATATGCAGCAGTTCTACTATATTCTCCATAAAGCTCTTTTAGGTTGAGCAATATGGACTGAGTGTCCATGCCATCATGCTGCCTCTATAACTCGTTACTCATGGAGGCAAGTATGATGCACTTGATAGTAAGAGAATCATTTTGTCACATCTTGTATGTAGACTTTTCTTTTTCTATAGCATCTTTTTCTAATGGCTCAAGATTAGTAGCATAAAAAATATAGGAGAGCTTTTCTTGACTGAGTACTATTTTTAGGTTTCTCAGCCAATCCACATAGTTAGGACCGGTCAAATTATTTGAATCCAAAATTGAACATAGTGAAAGTAAAGAAGCCATTTAATCTACATAATTAGAGAACACTACATAAGCAAATAACTCATAATGACATACATAATTAAATTAGAACTTTAATTTAATTATGTCTTCCACTATTTTATCGAATATCATAGCCCTCAAATATGATAATCAAGAAAATCTAATTATTTTTCTTAGTGGAATTGAGATCTGAATTTCTTATAGAAGATTTTGTGGTTGCACAACAAACTTTTTATAAGTTCAAAAGTAGAAAACTCTTTCCAATTGCATCTCATACAATTTTCAATATATTCTTCACCTTTAAAATATTAATATTCTTGTGTTAGGACAACAAACTATAATGTTTTAGTTAAGTAGGATCCGTCATTTTTATACAGTCATAATAAAATATAGCTGCCCATGTGGTTACACAACAAAGCAGTATATCCAAAATGCCATAAGCATCATTATGCAATAGATCAGTATTACATCAGTCCTCATAATCGATCTTGTGGTTGTACAACAAACCTAATATGGTTTATGACATAATAAAGATCTAGCATGAAGGAAGGCCTTAATGTAGTGAATCAAAAGAATCTATCCATCGAGCCAGCTCGATCCTTATTCGAGCCAACTCGACAGCGTCTGATCCGAGCACCACTTTCTGTTCGCCTGAGAGAGTTGACTTGAATTCACCTTGAGCCAGCTCGATCTCATCCCGAGCTAGCTTTGCTGTGTATCCAAGCCGGCTTGGCTGCATATCGGAGTCAAATTCTAATAGGAATGCCTAAGCATCCAATATAGAATATAATCAATCAAACCAGCTAGGTAAGTGAGAAAGAGGTGGGGGTCCCCTCATTGCTTTTCTTAGACACCAATGAATTGATCAGGTCAGACAACAAAATCAATTAGAAACCATATTCTCTTTATCAATCATGAACCACTTTCCTAGACACCGATTGATTAATTAGATATCCAAACTGGTTCTGCTATTGGTTAATTACACAACAACTTAATATAATTTTATAAAGGGCTTTAATTGGTCTCTATGCCCATTCTAATTTAAAACATATAACATACATGAATTGAGCATATCAATCATACCAATCATATCAGCATGTATCATTACTATAGGACAACCATCATCACATAGTGAATATTTGCCACTATGCTAGGGCAACCTTACAGAATGATATACATCATAATCTAATTATGAATAATTAAGCATGATCACATCACATTAATAATATTCTAAAATTTTAAATATGATCATATCATATTTATAATTTTTGCCATTAATGTATAAACATAACAACATATGATTTAATCTAATAAGGCTTGCTCTGATACCACTGAAGTATTTGGTGTATAGAGCGGAAGCATAGATTTCAAAATAAAATTATGAAATCATAAAATCAAACCCAAAATCTAGGACATCTTATTAGAATTTAAATCATATAATATGCATTAATAATATAAATTAGGATATTGGAATATACCTTTGATCTCTTAATCCTAACTTGACTTTAATCGCTGGTGATAAGTGGTAAAACTACACTAATAAAAGTATTAAATGATAAAATAAATTTATATATTTTTAAGAAATTGATACTTTTGTTAATCCTATATAGGAAAGAAGGCCACCAATATGAAGATCTTATTTTTCTAAATCAGATGAAATAAATTTCAAACAAAATGGACTTCAAATGAGCCCGAAATTGAATTTCAAAGAAAATAAAAAAAATCGATCGGTCCAATTCAAACTAGTTTAGAAAAATCGGCTCAGCAGACTGCTCGGCCTGACTACACTTAGATCAATTGCTCGCTGATGCCACACTAACGCCGCACTGATGTCAAAATTTTTTGCGGTGCACGATGGACTGCTATAAAGGGCATTTTGAGGATTTCACAGGGACAAGCATACTTCGATTGGCTGAAGGAAGTGATGGTCCATGCAACGTCGGGCTCGCGAATGATCTATAGAGGGTAATCTGAGAATTCTACCTGATCCCGCGAACACTGTTCACTAGGATTTGATTGAATGACTGAAATTTGTGCGCCGATGAACGGTGGATGCAGCTCCCGATCAAGATCCAACAGTTGAGGTTCATCCTAATTTTTAACTAAGAATTTGAAGCTCTCATGTACGCGATCTGATGGCCCTAATTTGATCTTCAAGGCTGATCTAATGGTCAAAATAAATTTTGACTTGATTTGGGATTTTAAATTGATTTTTGAGTGGTTTCTGGCCCATTTGATCATCATCCAACGATCAGAATGATCTAGATTTCAATCTGAGTTGTGTTAGGAGTTTTAAAACCAATTCTTTCAGGATTTTTTGAGGAATTTTGATAAAAACTCTTCTCCTTAGCCTATTTAATGACCCTATTGCTGTTGCGGATAGGAGAGAGAGTTTTAGGGGAGAGTTTTAAAAATAGAGAGTAATAGAAAAAAAAGAGAGAGAGATCTTCAAAGAGATTTTAGAGAGGGTTTGAGAGTTTTAAGGGAGAGAGAACAGAAAGGGCTTTTATTTTTCTTCTTCTTTTTATCTTCTGACAATCAGGACATCGATCAAGGGCTTGTCTTCTTCTTCATCAAGTTTTCCACATCAAGAGCAACGGACAACCAATTTCAGTAATCAAATAGTCTAATTTCTTTATGCTTTCTATTTTATTTGCTATTTTTGAACTTGTTATCATGAACTAAATTTTCTTTTACTAAGGCTAAGATGTAGCCACTCTTTTAATGCAATATTCAGTATGATTTATTTTTAATTTTAAATTTTATTCATGAGGAGTATATAAATCTGATCTTAATGCTTTTAGATTATTGGCTATCTTCTAATTAATCTGATGAACATAGATGTTATGGACCAAGTACATCTATGTTATTGCTTCTTGATTATATACCTTGTATTATGAATCAAATTAAAATTCATATACATGCAGAAATTTTAGTGTGCTTTGGACGTAGCATATTTTAATTAGAAGGTTTTACAAAATTTAATGCATTGATATTTATTTAAATTACACCTGAATCAAAGGATAATTAATAAATATTGATAGTTTTGCTATACCTGGACCAAAGGGTAGTGAATAAACTAGGAGACTCCACCGTCACATGAAATAAAATTAACTTAATAACCAAAATATTGTATTGATTGGGTTGGTGAACTAATTGCCTTAGTAACCCATTGCTCTTAAATTTAAAACCCTAATAATTACACTTTCTATATTTCCTTAAAATTTTTAATTATTTCTTTATTTTATTCTTTAATTTCTTATTCTCATAAATCGATCTTCTAAATAAAGCATAAAAAAGAGCTTTTCAGTACTTATTTTCTAATCCTCTAGGGATGATACTTTACTCACTTACTTTATTACTTAATCGATTGGTGCACTTGCCATAGCTATAGATTAGCACGCATCAAGTTTTTGACGCCGCTGTCAGAGATCGTGTCTAAAATAATATTGAGATTTTGATCCAAGCTTTACTTTAGAATTTTACTTTTAAAATTTGTTCAATGCATGACATGTATTGGACATAGTAACTTACTACCTTTAGATCCAAAAATTGAAAGGACCATCAGAAGACTACAATAAGAAAGAAACATGGCAGCTGCAGATCCTAACAACAATAATCTAGGATTGGATATGACAACCGAGGGACAGCATGAAGCTATTCAAGCAGTACATCGTCCATTAAATGATTATATCACACCATTTGTAGTCGATGCAGTTTCGAGCATCAGGAGACCATCTGTGCGAGCAAATAACTTCGAAATAAAATTGACGATGATCCAGATGATTCAATCAACTATCCAATTTAGTGGATATGTGCATGATGATCCGAGTGTCCATATTTCTAACTTTCTTGAACTTTGTGATACTTTTAAAATTAATAGGGTGTTGGATGATGCTATTAAATTAAGGTTATTTTCTTTCTCTTTACGGGACAAAGCTAAAAGTTGGCTTCATTTTCTTTCTGCAAGTTCCATCACAACTTGGAATGTCCAAGCCCAAAAATTCTTAGCCAAGTACTTTCCACCTTCTAAGATTGCCAAGATGCGTAATGATATCACTTATTTTCTATAGATGGACATGGAGACACTATATGAGGCTTAGGAGCATTTTAAAAAACTACTGAGAAGATGTCCATATCATCAACTACCCGTACGGCTTTAGGTGTAAACTTTCTATAATGGTTTATCTCCTACTAATCATTCTATGATTGATGCAGCAGCAGGAGGAACCATTAACCAAAAAATGGAGAAAGAAGCCTTTGATCTGATCGATGAGATGGCATCAAATAGCTATCAGTGGCAGACAGAATGCATGATGCCGAAAAGACCAACAGTTGTGCAGGGAGTAGATTGTTTGCGAACCATACTAGCTGAAATTATAGCCCTTAGAGCCAAAGTCAACAACTTCAAGAAAATAGCTATGCATGTTTAGAGCATCACCTATGACCTTTGTGAAAGAGGATACGATACAAGCAATTACCAGATAGGTAATTCTTTTGCTAAAACAACTGATACAGCTAATTATGTTGGTAATTTTTTCAGGCCATAATAAAACAATCCCTACTCCAACACATACAATCAAGGGTGGAGGCAGCATCCAAATTTCTCGTGGAGCAATCAAAATGTAGCATAACAGCCACCCCCAGGGTTCCAAACATCTGAAAAGAAGTCCAACATGGAGGAGCTGATGGTCAAATTCATGCAAAACCAAGAAGCAACTATAAAAAATTTGGAAGCCAAACTTAAGTAGGACCAAGTAGCAGCAATTCAAAACTTGGAGATGCAAATCGGTCAAATGGCTAAGATAATCTCTGAGAGACCTCAGGGATCCTTGCCCAGCAACATGAAGACCAATCCAAGGGAGCAGGTCAATGCTATTACCCTAAGAAGTGGTAAAAAGCTGGAGGAGCCACATCAGAATAAAGAGACTAAAGAGCCAACTACAAATAAGGAACCATCAACTCAAATTTGTCAATCACCAAAATAACCAGCAGATGGATGGTCTCCAGGTATATAGTTTGCCGATCCAAAGGTGAAGCCCTACGTGCCACCACTACCATTCCTAGAGAGATAAATACAGCATCCAAATAAGAAATTTTCTATTTTTTTCAAAATTTTAAAGAATTTACATATTAATATTCCTCTTGTAGATGCTATCACTAAAATGCCCAAGTATGCCAAGTTTCTCAAAGAAATTCTAACAAATAAGAAAAAGTTGAAGAAGCATGAGAGAATAAATTTGAATGAAGACTGCTCAGCAATACTTCAAAATAAATTACCATAGAAGCTAAAAGATCCAAGGAGTTTTACTATTCCTTGCATTATTGGTGATTGTAGTTTTGATAAAATTTTATGTGATCTAGGAGCAGGTATTAATCTCATACCTTTTTTTATTTTTAGGAAGCTTGATCTAGGAGAACCGAAGCCTACCACTATTACTCTTCAATTAGCTGACAGATCCATCAAATATCCAAGAGGTATAGTGGAGGATATCTTGGTAAAGGTAAATAAGTTTATTTTTTCCGTTGATTTTATTGTTCTTGATATGGAAGAAGATTATGATGTAGCCCTTATTTTAGGGAGACCCTTTTTAACTACTGGAGGAGCTTTAATAGATATTCAACAAGGAAAATTAATTCTTAGAATCCAAGACGAACAAGTTACTTTTAATGTTTTCAAAGATACTAAACATCCTGATGATAATCAAACTTATTTTCTAATTGATATTATTGATAATTCAGTATATGAGAATTCTATAGGAAATAGGTTTGAAAGTATGAAAGCTAGCAATGTCTAATTGAAAGAGGGCTCGATCAAATATGAAAGTATTCCAATTGAAGTGGCACTGGATTGATTCAACTCAAAACTCAAAGAAAGTCAAGCTGAAGACTATAAATCAGAACTACTAGATAGGCTATTTCTTTTCTTTCTAGTTTTGATCATTTTTCTTTTCTTTTATTTTTCTATAATTTGTTGTGCTCTTTTACTGCTTTGGTGTGTATTTTTAATTTTGCATAAAAAAATCAATGAGAGCTCAAGCCAAATTTCAAAACTTCAAAGATCCAGACTGAACCAAATTAGATGTGTTCCTTCCTGTCCTTTATTGCACTCTTTATTTTTCTTTCTTCATTAGGATAATATAGAATAAGTTAGGGAGTAAAAAAAAAAGAAAATTAATCATCTATCAAGAAGAAAATCTTGAGCAAGATAGACTGGATAAGTGATAAAAGATAGAAGTATCTGCTAATGAATGTAACGAGTTAAAGAAGTAGATTAGTTGGTCAGACTTTTAGCAGCCTACTTAGGTCATCAAATTGACTTTTAGCACTTCTAATTGCACATGCACACTAACAAGACAAAGGAGGTATTGATTATAAGGCCAACTGAGGATTCAATTATCATTGAAAATTGATAATTAATATATATTCTAATCAAAGAAACTTGAATTTAAAGAAAGAGCTACCTACTTAAAAATAAAATGCAAAAGATAGAGTATATATGGATTGTCCAAAGCCTAGTAACTGGGTCTCTGCACCAAGATCATGTGTGAAAATTCACGTAAAATGATGGAAGGAAGGCCACGATGCTCAGCATATTAAAAGAAAAAAAAGAAAAGGCAGTGTGAAAGCTACCTTAATTCATGAGTATATAATTAGGAATGTATAGAAAATTTACCAAAATAAGTGATAAGAGAGGATACTTTTATCCTTTAAATTAATACTAAATTACTAAAGATAGTTATCACGAACACAAGTGCTGTAGATCTTTGATGTACTCTAAGAAAGTTTTTAATTATATTGACCGTAAAATTTGCTTCTAAAGCTCAATGCTTAGTTAGTAGTATTTTCTAAACTTTTTGACCTATAATTCTAGATTTATCTTTTTGATGGATGATCTTATTGAAACATGGTATTAAATAAAGCATGCTAAGGGACTAGCGATGACTAAGTTGGGGGGTGTGATAAGTGATAAAAATATATAAAATAAAAGTATTAAATTATAAAATAAATTTATATACTTTTAAAAAATTGATATTTTTGTTAATCCTATGTAGGAAAGAAGGCCATCAATATGAAGATCTTATTTTTCTGAATCAGATGAAATAAATTTTAAGCAAAATGGACTTCAAACGAGCTCAAAATTAAATTTCAAAGAAAAAAATCAGGATCTGGTTCAAACCGGTTCGAAAAATTCTCCATCGAGAATGTAACACTCCAGCTTTTGATTTCTTATAATTTATTCAACCATTAAAAAAGAGAACACATATCTGTTAGATATATGTGCCCTAGAAGCCAGAATTGGCTGACACTTGTAATACACTTCTAGGGGCAAAATTATAATTTTGACTAAAATCAATAAAATGGGTTATTTTCTATCACATATGTGTATTTAGTGTCTGTGATACATCCTTTGAGTTAATGGTAATGATAATTCATATTTTCAAGAGTTGAAAATTTAAGACATGAATAATCATTATTAACTCATAAAATGCTCCCGACCATAGGATCATCACGAGGATGGTGATTGATCCGGAAGGTTGGTGTACAATCGCTTCTCTTTAGTAGATGAGTCTTGAGTCTACGGTGTGGAGACACCGGAGCGAGAGTACAGGTACTCGTTAGAGAACGAGGGCACTGAGCGTGACCACCTCGAGTAGTCATTAGGGAGTCTACCTTCTCGTCAATGACTGACTCGATGCTGCAGTAGTGTGTCTGGTTCTTTGACCTGAGGTGCATCGGCAGTTCACCTTGAGGGTGTTATAGTTTGACTACACCATTACTCGGTCTCCTAGCCATATGGAACCCTGAGGTGTATGTTGGCTATAGCATGTTCATTGTAGGAACTGGATTGCATCAAGATGGAATCTATCTACTCGGTGGTAGAGGAGCAGCCCTATGATGATCATGAGAATCAAGTCCAGAAGCCCATGGCCATGGCAGAGTGAAATAATAGAAAGAGTTTCTATTTAGATTTTCACATTGGACTCGAATCGAATGATTACATCATATGACAGAGACTAGGGTTTGACGAGTTCACCTTAACCCTAATCTGATCGGGGCTCAAGATAGAAGAACTTAATCACACAGGTAGCTGCACCAAGAGGTTCGCATTCAGCTCTGATGGGTTGCCACCATATACTGCTAGGTGTCACTGGTGGATTTTGGGAGCAATTAGAATGATTTAGATGATCGATCATTCTAGCTGTTCGAATCAGAAGAGTTCTGATCCATCGAAAGGAGTTTCGATGATGTCGATGATAGAGATCATGACATATCCCATTACCATACAGAACTGAACCTAACTGGGTCACACAAACAAGGGTTTGAATCTGGTGATCATCAATTGAACTGATCTAGTTCAATTGATCTGAATGAGATTCAATTAGGTTCAAGGAAATCGTGCTAGCACTCGATTGAACCTAACGTTCTTCTTTTACTATCATAAATAAGTTGTCCTGACTGAGCCAAAGGAGTTTGTGCTCAATCAGAGGCCTTCATATGGTCTGACTGGAGGTTGTCCAAGTCAGAAAAGGTTGTCTTATTTTGTAAGACATTACCTGCCATTTTTGGTCACCTGCCATTTCTTGTTCTTTGACTTTGGTCAAAAGTCTACCTTTGACTGGTCAAATGTTGACCATTGACACTTTGACTTTTGACCACATGTCATGCACCTATTGGAGAGCTGGTGGGGGCCTGTCCCCCTGCCAGAACCTGGCAAGGAGGAGGGCGCACGCCACCCTTGGCGTGTGCCCAAGTTGGAGGCGCCTAGGAGTCCTTGTTGGACAAGGACTCCATCTCCTTTTTGGATTCCAATTAGAGTTCTCCTAAGAACCAACTTTGACTGGTCTTAGGCACCCTCTAAGGAGGAATCCAGGGGACTCTATTCCCACCAATCAGATTTAGATCTGATTTCACAAAGGGTTGTGATTGGTTGGGAAGAAGAGGAGTTGGATCACGCTTAGTCTATAAATAAGACCCTGCGCCCAACTCAAAAGCAATTGAATTCCCATGCCCCAAGGCTGCCTCTCCCCTCCTCCATGCCAAACCCTCTTCTCCCTCTCCTCTCCACGTCCAAAAGGAGTTTTGGACTTGGTTGGTGCGATTCCAGATCAAAGAAAGGCGATCAAAAGCTAAGAAGGCTGCGCTGCTGCAAAGGACGACTGCTGATCTTCAAAAGGAGTTTTGAAGATCCTCCAGATCAGATCCAGATCTAATTTTTGGAGACATGATAGAGAAGAAGAGGATCTCCAGATCCAGCCCGAGTGGATACCGGTAGAGGCCAGGCGCTTGCGTGGCTAGATCCAGAACCTTCCGCTGCAAACAGGATCATCAACGGGTAATAGGATTACCCAAATCAAGGTAAATTAAATTTGATTTAATTTATCTTAAATTTTATTTTAATTTATTAAAATAATAAGAATTAGATCTAAAATATCAAGATCTGATTAGATCAAAGAGAAAAATTTTTGAAATATATCTCTTGATCTGATCAGATCTGAACGAACCTGGACCGGAAAATCAGGATTTCCCTTCAACTGGTATCAGAGCCATGGTTCTAAAAGTTATTTAGATCTGAATTTTAAATTTATTTTAATTAGAAAATAAATTGATTTTAGATGTCACATGAGATGTGATCAGATCTGAAATCAGAAAAAATTAAAATTAAATGATTTGGATCTAAGATTAGAAAAATATGCATGACTAGTTCTAGAAATAGAATAGTTCTATAGAATAGTCTTGCATGTTTTTGAATTTAATTTGATTAAATCATATTTTAGATCTATTTATTTACTATTTTTTGATATTATAAGTATTATAATAACATCTAAAAAATAGCAAATAAAAATTATTTAATTTTAAAATATCATATGAGATATGATTGATGCATGTCTAGACTAGTTGTAGAATAGTTCTACATAATTGTCTAGATTAGAATTTATTTTGATTAAGATCAATTTAAATCTAATTTTTTAGATTATTATGAGATAATTTAGATCTGAAAAATATGCATGATTTGATACATGAGATGTATGCAAAATATGCCATGATTAGATCTAATTTGTATATGAGATATATGATATAGATCTATAAACTGTTTTGTAGTATTGCAATGTTCCTGATTAAGGCGTTCCTCTTGGCCGTCCGGTCATAAGAATGAAGAAGGGTTTAAAGGCCCTCTCTTCCATTCGATGGGGTGTTCTTATGATGTGTAGGGGTGCTGCGTGTTCGTCCTTAATCAGAAATCCAAAACTTACTTTCTGCAAAACCCTAGATCCTGAAACCCTAGGATTTATTGTGCATATTTTGTTTTATGAACCCTACTTAATTAAGAATTAAGATTATGGAATATTAATTAGGTCTAAAATTGAGAATTTTAGATCTAAGACATATTCATAATACTGGGTTCGGGCTTGGGTAGCTCAATTAGGTCTAAGCGGTTGATCAAACCGAATCAAGAGTTGGTTAGATGGGATCAACAATGCTTAAATTGACCAGCCTAATAGGATTAAGTCTGGGTCAAGATCGAGTCACGATCAAGCAAGACCTAATTAGGCTCAGAGGTTAGAGTCTGGATTGTAGGCTAACCCAATTGGTTCTGGCTCAACAATTTGGTGTCTAAGGTAAGTTTGGCACATACGACCGACTGGTTTTTAATTGGAAGCTACTCGACCTGAATGCGTTCTTGTACGAGTTAATGGCATATTCCTTCCACCGGTCTCACTTACCTGGCCATATCTGTTGACACAGTTCTGATCTGAGGTGGTCAATAATCCGAGCTAACCCATGCCACTAGGTTAGTCATAATTGTTATGACTATGCCAAGTCTAGTTTAATGAGACCTGAATCAATTCTCCCTAAGAAAAGATTAAGTCTGAGTCTGAGGTCTTCCACCATTGTAGATGTGCGGGCCCTTCCCGGGGTTGATTGTTCTCGGCTGGATACAGTGGCTCAGTTGCACCGGAAGATGCAACCATGTCTATTAGGCATTGGATGCTATGGGCTGGAGGATGAGTTGGGCTCAATATTTTGGATACGGTGAGAGACTCAATTAGGAACCCAGTCTATGCAAATGGTGGGTCTGACTTAACTAAGGAGTGGATCAATATTTCGGATACGGTGAGATTCATGAATTAGAGACCAAGTTTGGGTGCACCATGATTAGAGAATCATTGAACAAGAGTTGTTCACTCATTGGCTAACCCATCACCAATAACTGTTAGGTGAGGTGATGAGTCAGTTGGTGAGACCGCACCACCCACTAGAAATCATTAATCATGGAGATTTTTGCATCTCTACAGAGGGAGTGTAGGGATCCGAGAAAATAGTGGGAGCTAATTTGTTTAAAAATAAAATCCCTAAATAAATTGGTCAAGTCAAAATTACAGTATCTAACTAGAATCTTTGACTCTCTACAGGAAAATGTCTGCGTCCAACCCATTGGCACGTATCCTGGACACACATAGACTGACTGGACCCAATTATAAAGATTGGCTCAGGAACTACAAAATTATTTTGGGTTTCGAGAGAAGTTAACCCATGTTTTGGACCAGGACCCTCCCACCTTACCAGCCCGTCCATCCATTGAACAGAGAGCGTCTCTGGAAAAATGGATAGACGAAGATAATAAGGCCAGATATTACATGTTGGGCTCGATGTCTGATGAGCTCCAGCGCCAACATGAAGATATCGGGACTGCTCGCCAAATGTTGGCTCACCTGCAGGAGATGTTTGGTGAACAGAGTCGCGCAGCCAAATATCAAGTCACGAAATGACTTTTTAAGGCTAAGATGCGTGATGGGCAGTCAGTCCAAGATCACTGTCTGACAATGATCATCAAGGACATGGAAGAGCTTGAGAAGCTCGGTGTGAAGTTAGACTTGGACCTGCAGAACGATATTATTCTGCAATCCTTGACTGATGCATATGGGCAATTCATCATGAATTACCACATGCATAAACTTCAAAATTCCTTGGCCGAATTAATGAATATGCTGGTTACCGCTGAGCTTTCTATGAAAGGTTCTAAAGGCTCAGTTCTTGCTATGGAACGGACTTCTTCCAAAAGAAAGTCTTATGGAAAGAAAAAGAAGTCTGTGAAAAAGCAAAAGGTGGAAGGATCAAAGAAGAAGAAGGCAGAGCCGAAGAAAAAGGCCGATGTCAAAGGAAAGTGTTTCCATTGCAACAGCGACGGCCATTGGAAGCGGAACTGCCCTACTTACCTGGCCACCCTGAAGAACAAGAAGGAAGGTCCTTCTGGAGGTATGCTCGTTATTGAGTCTAACCTTACGGTTTCTTCTGCATCCAGTTGGGTGCTTGACTCTGGTTCTAGTGCTCATCTGTGCACTTCCATGCAGGGTCTTGAGGATAGCAGGAGGCTGAGGGATGGAGACATGATCCTACGCATCGGTAATGGAGCAAGAGTTGCTGCAGTAGCCGTGGGAACATACCCTCTTCGATTACCATCTGGTTTAGACTTAGTTTTGAAAGACTGTTATTATGTGCCTGCAGCTAGCAGGAATTTGATTTCTGTTTCATGCTTAGCACAAGAAGGCTATGTGATTACCTTCTTTAAGGACCATTGTAACATTCTTTATGAAAGAAATAAAATTGCAAATGGTTTCCTTATTAATGGTCTTTATCAGCTACATATTGATGTACCTATTCTAACTATCGAGCAAAACGTGAATGCCAAACGACCTAGGGATAGTCCAAACGATAGATATCTATGGCACCTGAGATTAGGTCATATAGCAGAAGATAGGATCAACAAATTGGAGAAAAATGGGCTATTGAGTCCATTGACTTTCGAGTCATATCCAACTTGTGAATCTTGTCTTCAAGGCAAAATGACTAAACTCCCTTTTGTTGGACATGGGGAGAGGGCCACAGATCTCCTTGCCCTAGTACATACTGATGTGTGCGGCCCATTTGATGTGCCGGCTAGAGGCAATTTTGTCTACTTCATTACCTTTACCGATGATCTGTCTAGGTATGGATATGTGTATCTTATGAGACACAAGTCTGAAGCTTTTGAAAAGTTCAAAGAATTCAGACATGAAGTAGAAAAACAAACTGGAAAATCTTCGATCAGATCGAGGTGAATACCTTAGCCGGGAATTCCTAGACTATCTCAAGGAAAATGGCATAGTCTCTCAATGGACTCCACCAGGAACACCTCAACTCAACGGGGTTTCAGAATGGAGAAATCGGACTCTATTGGATATGGTTCGATCCATGATGAGCTTCACAGACCTCCCTGATTTTCTTTGGGGACACTCATTGTTAACTTCAATTTATCTACTGAATAGGGTTCCCTCTAAAACCGTTCCTACCACACCGTATGAGATATGGCACGGTAAGAAACCAAGTCTGAGTCATCTCAGAATTTGGGGTTGTCCGGCTCATGTCAAAAGACAACAAGCGGACAAGTTAGAGTTTAGGTCCTTTAGAGCTCGATTCATAGGATATCCTAAAGAGTCATTAGGATACTATTTCTACATTCCAGAAGACCACAATGTGATTGTGAGTCGACATGCCATCTTTCTTGAAAAATAGTTTATTCAAGATAGCGGCATTGGAAAGCAGATCAAGCTTGATGAGAAAGTCTCACAAGTACAACGAGCTAAGGACCAATTGGAACCAAATCAGGTTGAGCCAATAAGAACACTACCTCCTCCACCTCGTAGATCGGAAAGAGTTTTCCCATCCCCTGAAAGATACTTAGGTATTATTTCAGAGGAAGTAGAGGAAAATGTTCCTCGTAGGTAATGGTGCTCATGGTGATGATCCCAAAACCTACAACGAGGCGATATCAGATATCGACTCCGAGAAATGGCTAGAGGCAATGCAGTCAGAAATTGACTCGATGCACTCAAACCAAGTCTGGACCTTGGTAGATCCACCAGAAGGTATAGTACCTATTGGGTGTAAATGGATCTTCAAGAGAAAGATTGGTGCAGATGGGAATGTGGAGACATTCAAGGCTAGACTAGTGGCAAAAGGTTATAGTCAACGCGAAGGCATTGACTATCAGGATACCTTTTCTCCCAGTGGCTATGCTAAAATCCATCCGCACATTGCTTGCCGTTGCAGCCTATTTCGATTATGAAATATGGCAAATGGACGTGAAAACGGCATTCTTAAATGGATATCTTGAGGAAGATATCTATATGGAACAGCCGCTAGGTTTCACATCCAGTGATACTGATCACAAGGTTTGCAAGCTGCAAAGGTCCATATATGGACTTAAGCAAGCATCTCGGAGCTGGAACACTCGTTTCAATGATGTGATCAAAAAGTTTGGTTTCATCAAAAATGAAGAGGAACCATGTGTTTTCAAAAAGGTCAGTGGGAGCGCTGTTGTCTTCCTCGTATTGTACGTGGATGACATCCTCCTTATTGGGAATGATATTCCCATGATGACAACAGTCAAATTATGGTTGTCCAAGGAATTCTCCATGAAAGACCTAGGTGAAGCATCCTTTATTCTAGGAATTAAGGTCTATAGGGATAGACCGAATAGGATGCTAGGACTTTCACAGAAGATGTACATAGAGAAAGTACTAAAGAGGTTTAGTATGGAAAACTCTAAGAGGGGATTAATACCCTTCAGACATGGTATTCATCTTTCCAAGAAGATGTGCCCTAGCACACACCTGAGGAAATAGAACGCATAAGCAAGATCCCTTATGCTTCTGCAATAGGGAGCCTCATGTATGCCATGCTATGTACACGACCTGATATAGCCCATGCTGTGAGTGTCACAAGCAGATATCAGTCAAATCCAGGTGAAGAACACTGGACTTCTGTGAAATGTATCCTTAAGTACTTGAGAAGAACTAAGGATATGATGTTGGTCTTTGGTAACGGAGAACTCCAAGTCCAGGGATACACAGACTCGGATTTCATGTCCGATATAGATGATCGAAAGTCGACATCTGGGAGTCTGTTTGTGTGCAATGGTGGTGCTGTCAGCTGGAAGAGTTCCAAGCAAACGGTGATAGCAGATTCCACCATGGAAGCAGAATATATCGCTGCATCAGAGGCTGCGAAGGAAGCATTCTGGTACAAGAAGTTTGCTGCAGAAATTGGAGTAATGCCATCAGATGCCATTCCTCTATACTGCGACAACAATGGCGCCATAGCCCTTGCTAAGGAGCCGAGGTCTCACCAGAAATCCAAGCACATTGAGCGGCGATACCACCTCATCCGCGATTACCTCGAGAAGGGTTACGTCGAGGTCAAGAGAGTCAACTCCACAGATAATGTGGCAGACCCACTTACAAAGCCGTTGGGCCAGCAGAAGATCGAAGCCCACCTTGAGAAGATGGGACTTAGACTTGTAGCCAATTGGCTTTAGGACAAGTGGGAGATTGTTAGATATATGTGCCCTAGAAGCCAGAATTGGCTGACACTTGTAATACACTTCTAGGGGCAAAATTATAATTTTGACTAAAAATCAATAAAATGGGTTATTTTCTATCACATATGTGTATTTAGTGTCTGTGATACATCCTTTGAGTTAATGGTAATGATAATTCATATTTTCAAGAGTTGAAAATTTAAGACATGAATAATCATTATTAACTCATAAAATGCTCCCGACCATAGGATCATCACGAGGATGGTGATTGATCCGGAAGGTTGGTGTACAATCGCTTCTCTTTAGTAGATGAGTCTTGAGTCTACGGTGTGGAGACACCGGAGCGAGAGTACAGGTACTCGTTAGAGAACGAGGGCACTGAGCGTGACCACCTCGAGTAGTCATTAGGAAGTCTACCTTCTCGTCAATGACTGACTCGATGCTGCAGTAGTGTGTCTGGTTCTTTGACCTGAGGTGCATCGGCAGTTCACCTTGAGGGTGTTATAGTTTGACTACACCATTACTCGGTCTCCTAGCCATATGGAACCCTGAGGTGTATGTTGGCTATAGCATGTTCATTGTAGGAACTGGATTGCATCAAGATGGAATCTATCTACTCGGTGGTAGAGGAGCAGCCCTATGATGATCATGAGAATCAAGTCCAGAAGCCCATGGCCATGGCAGAGTGAAATAATAGAAAGAGTTTCTATTTAGATTTTCACATTGGACTTGAATCGAATGATTACATCATATGACAGAGACTAGGGTTTGACGAGTTCACCTTAACCCTAATCTGATCGGGGCTCAAGATAGAAGAACTTAATCACACAGGTAGCTGCACCAAGAGGTTCGCATTCAGCTCTGATGGGTTGCCACCATATACTGCTAGGTGTCACTGGTGGATTTTGGGAGCAATTAGAATGATTTAGATGATCGATCATTCTAGCTGTTCGAATCAGAAGAGTTCTGATCCATCGAAAGGAGTTTCGATGATGTCGATGATAGAGATCATGACATATCCCATTACCATACAGAACTGAACCTAACTGGGTCACACAAACAAGGGTTTGAATCTGGTGATCATCAATTGAACTGATCTAGTTCAATTGATCTGAATGAGATTCAATTAGGTTCAAGAAAATCGTGCTAGCACTCGATTGAACCTAACGTTCTTCTTTTACTATCATAAATAAGTTGTCCTGACTGAGCCAAAGGAGTTTGTGCTCAATCAGAGGCCTTCATATGGTCTGACTGGAGGTTGTCCAAGTCAGAAAAGGTTGTCTTATTTTGTAAGACATTACCTGCCATTTTTGGTCACCTGCCATTTCTTGTTCTTTGACTTTGGTCAAAAGTCTACCTTTGACTGGTCAAATGTTGACCATTGACACTTTGACTTTTGACCACATGTCATGCACCTATTGGAGAGCTGGTGGGGGCTTGTCCCCCTGCCAGAACCTGGCAAGGAGGAGGGCGCACGCCACCCTTGGCGTGTGCCCAAGTTGGAGGCGCCTAGGAGTCCCTTGTTGGACAGGGACTCCATCTCCTTTTTGGATTCCAATTAGAGTTCTCCTAAGAACCAACTTTGACTGGTCTTAGGCACCCTCTAAGGAGGAATCCAAGGGGACTCTATTCCCACCAATCAGATTTAGATCTGATTTCACAAAGGGTTGTGATTGGTTGGGAAGAAGAGGAGTTGGATCACAGCATAGTCTATAAATAAGACCCTGCGCCCAACTCAAAGGCAATTTGAATTCTCCCATGCCCCAAGGCTGCCTCTCTCTCTCCCTCCATGCCAAAGCCCATCTTCTCCCTCTCCTCTCCATGTCCAAAAGGAGTTTTGGATCTTGGTTGGTGCAATCCAGATCAGAAGAAAGGCGATGAAAAGCTAGAAGGCTGCGCTGCTGCAAAGGACAACTGCTGATCTTCAAAAGGAGTTTTGAAGATCCTCCAGATCAGATTCCAGATCTAATTTTTGGAGACGTGATAGAGAAGAAGAGGATCTCCAGATCCAGCCTGAGTGGATATCCGGTAGAGGCCAGGCACTTGCATGGCTAGATCCAGAACCTTCCGCTGCTTACAGGATCATCAACAGGGTATAATAGGATTACCCTACATCAAGGTAAATTAAATTTGATTTAATTTATCTAAATTTTATTTTAATTATTAAAATAATAAAGATCAGATCTAAAATATCCTAGATCTGATTGGATCAAAGAAAAAATTTTTGAAATATATCTCTTGATCTGATCAGATCTGAACGAACCTGTCCAGGAAATCAGGATTTTTCTTCACGTTCTGTAGAAATCTGGGAATTCTACTAGATTCCGGACAATGTTCACTGGGATTTGACCGAATGGCTAAAATTTGTGCACTGACAAATGGTAGATGCAGCTCCCGATCGAAATCCAATGGTTGAGGTTCATCCCAATTTTTAACTAAGATTCTGAAGCTCTCTTGTGCATGATCTGATGGCCCAAATTCGATCTTCAAGGCTGATCCAATGGTCCAAACAAATTTTGACTTGATTTGGATTTTTAAATTAATTTT
>QRFJ01000651.1:44007-247420 GCA_006176705.1 Cocos nucifera
ACAGATAATGTGGTAGATCCACTTACAAAGTCGTTGGGACAACAAAAGATCGAAGCCCACCTTGAGAAGATGGGACTTAGACTTGTAGCCAATTGGCTTTAGGACAAGTGGGAGATTGTTAGATATATGTGCCCTAGAAGCCAGAATTGGCTGACACTTGTAATACACTTCTAGGGGCAAAATTATAATTTTGACTAAAATCAATAAAATGGGTTATTTTCTATCACATATGTGTATTTAGTGTCTGTGATACATCCTTTGAGTTAATGGTAATGATAATTCATATTTTCAAGAGTTAAAAATTTAAGACATGAATAATCATTATTAACTCATAAATTGCTCCCGACCATAGGATCATCACGAGGATGGTGATTGATCTGGAAGGTTGGTGTACAATAGCTTCTCTTTAGTAGATGAGTCTTGAGTCTACGATGTGGAGACACCGAAGTGAGAGTATAGATACTCATTAGAGAACGAGGGCACTGTGTGTGACCACCTCAAGTAATCACTAGGAAGTCTACGTTCTCATCAATGACGGACTCGATGCTGCAGTGGTGTGTCTAGTTTTTTAACCTGAGGTACATCGACAGTTTACCTTGAGGGTGTTATAGTTTGACTACACCATAACTCGGTCTTCCAGCCATTCAGAATCCTGAGGTGTATGTTGGCTATGGCATGTTCATTATAAGAACCAGATTGCATCAAGATGGAATCTATCTACTCGGTGGTAGAGGAGCAGCCCTATGATGATCATGAGAATCAAGTCTAGAAGCCTATGGCCATGGCAGAGTGAAATAATAGAATGAGTTTCTATTTATATTTTCACATTGAACTTGAATCGAATGATTACATCATATGACAGAAACTAGGGTTTGGCGAGTTCACCTTAACCCTAATCTGATCAGGGCTCAAAATAGAAGAACTTAATCACACAGATAGCTGCACCAAATGGTTCACATTCAGCTCTAATGGGTTGCCACCATATACTACTAGGTGTCACGATCGATTTTGAGAGCAATTAGAATGATTTAGATGATCAATTATTCTAGCTGTTCGAATCAGAAAAGTTCTGATCCATCGAAAGAAGTTTTGATGATGTCGATGATAGAGATCATGACATATCCCATTACCATGCAGAACTAAACCTAACTGGGTCACACAAACAAGGGTTTGAATCTGGTGATCATCAATTGAACTGATCCAGTTCAATTGATCTGAATGAGATTCAATTAGGTTCAAGAAAATCATGCTAGCACTCGATTGAACTTAACGTTCTTCTTTTACTATCATAAATAGTTATCCTAACTGAGCCAAAGGAGTTTGTGCTCGATCAGAGGCCTTCACTTGGTTTGACTGGAGCCTATCCAGATCAAAAAAGGATTATCTTATTTTGTAAGATAATACCCACCATTTTTGGTCACCTACCATTTCTCATCCTTTGACTTTGGTCAAAAGTTGACCTTTGACTAGTCAAATGTTGACCATTCACACTTTGACTTCTGTCCATGTGTCACACACCTATTGGAGAGCTGGTGGGGGCTTGTCCCCCTACCAAAACCTGGTAAGGAGGAGGACACACGCCACTCTTGGCATGTGCCCAAGCTGGAGACGCCCAGGAGTCCCTATTAGACAGGGACTCCATCTCCTTTTTGGATTTCGATTAGACTCCTCCTAAGAACCAACTTTGACTAGTCTTAGGTGCCATCTAAGAATGAATTCAAGGGACTCTATTCCTACCAATCAGATTTAGATCTGATCTCACAAAAGGTTGTGATTGGTTGGGAAGAAGAGGAGTTGGATCATGCATAGTCTATAAATAAGACCCTGCGCCCAACTCAAATGGCAATTGAATTCTCTACGCCCTAAGGCAGTTTGTCTCTCCCTCCATGCCAAGCCCATCTTCTCCCTCTCCTCTCCATGCCCAATGTAGTTTGGGATCTTAGTTGGTGCAATCCAGATGAGAGAAAGGTGATAGAAAGCCAGAAGGCTGCGCTGCTGCAAAGGACAATTGCTAATCTTCGAAAGGTGTTTTTAAGATCCTCCAAATCAGATTCAGATCTAATTTTTGGAGACGTGATAGAGAAAAAGAGAATCTCCAAATCTATTTTGAGTGGATATCGGTAGAGGCTAGGTACTTGCATGGCTAGATCTAGAACCTTCTGCTGCTTATAGGATCATCAATGGATAATAGGATTATCCTACGTCAACTTAAATTAAATTTGATTTAATTTATCTAAATTTATTTTAATTATTAAAATAATAAAGATCAGATCTAAAATATCCTAGATCTGATCTGGATCAAAGAAAAAAGATTTTGAAATATATCTTTTGATCCGATCAGATCTGAACGAACCTAGTCCAGGAAATCAGGATTTTTCTTCACGTTCTGTAGAGGGTAATCTGGGAATTCTACTAGATTCGGCGGACAATGTTCACTGGGATTTGACCGAATGGCTAAAATTTGTGCACTGACAAATGGTAGATGCAGCTCCCGATCGAAATCCAATGGTTGAGGTTCATCCCAATTTTTAACTAAGATTCTGAAGCTCTCTTGTGCATGATCTGATGGCCCAAATTCGATCTTCAAGGCTGATCCAATGGTCCAAACAAATTTTGACTTGATTTGGATTTTTAAATTAATTTTTGAGTGGTTTCTGGCCCATTTGATCATCATCCAATGGTCAGAATGATCTAGATTTCAATCTGAGCTATGTTAGGAGTTTTAAAAATAATTCTTTCAGGATTTTTTGAGGTATTTCGATTAAACTCTTCTCCTTAGCCTATTTAAGGACCCTATTGCTATTGCTGATGGGAGAGAGAGTTTTAGGGGAGAGTTTTAAAAATAGAGAGTAATACAAAAAAAAGAAAGAGAGAGATCTTCAGAGAGATTTTAGAGAGTGTTTGAGAGTTTTAAGGGAGGATAAGAGAAAGAGCTTTTATTTTTCATCTTCTTTTTTCTTCTGACAATCAGAACATCGATCAAGGGGCTTTTTTTCTTCTTCACCAGTTTTCCATACCAAGAGTAATGGACAACTAATTTCAGCAATCAAATAGTCCAATTTTTTCATGCTTTTTATTTTATTTGCTATTTTTGAACTTGTTATCTTGAACTAAATGTTCTTTTATTAAAGCTAAGGTGTAGCCACTCTTTTGATGCAATATTCAATATGATTTATTTTTAATTTTAAATTTTATTCATTAGGAGTATATAAATCTGATTTTAATACTTTTAGATTACTGGCCATCTTTTAATTGATCTGATGAACATAGATGTTATGGACCAAGTACATCTATGTTATTGCTTCTTGATTATATACCTTGTATTATCAATCAAATTAGAATTCATATGCATGCAGGAATTTTAATGCACTTTGGACATGGTGTATTTTAATTAGAGGGTTTCACAAAACTTAATACATTGATATTTATTTAAATTACACCTAGACCAAAGGATAATTAATAAATATTGATAGTTTTGCTATGCCTAGACCAAAGGATAGTCAATAAACTAGGAGACTCCACCATCATATGAAATAAAATTAACCTAATAATCTGAATATTGTATTGACTGAGTTGGTGAATTGATTGCCTTAGTAACCCATTGCTATTAAATTTAAAACCCTAATAATTATACTCTCTCTATTTCCTTAAAATTTTTAATTATTTCTTCATTTTATTCTTTAATTTCTTATTCTCATAAATCGATCTTCTAAATAAAGCATATGAAAGAGCTTTTTAGTCCTTATTTCTCAATCCTCTAGAGACGATACTCTACTCACTTACTTTATTACTTGATCGACTGATGCACTTACCATAGCTATAGATCAGCATACATCAGTTGGCAACAGTTTGTCAGGGATTCCAACAGATGCCCACGTGTTTACCCTTCAACATTGATCCACATAGAGACTTGATCAAGACACTAGCACTTCTGATTATTTTAATTAAAATTTTTATGATAAGAACTTTAATTATTTGGGTAGAACCTTTCCTAGCCTTTGTTGTCATCCTTCTGGCCTACTCTTTCTTATCTTTCTTTTCTCCTTGTCTTCATTTACAATCTTTCTAAACCCTTGTCCTAAAGTAGACCTTTTCGTCTTAATTAGAACTTGTCTTAACAAGGGAAGGAAGAAAGAAATTGGACAACTAGGGAGAGTACTAAGAAAGAAAGAAGAGTTCTAAAATATCTTCTTGGACTCTCGGAGCGCACCCCTACTTATAATGTACGTAGGGGTGCCCCAAAAAATTTCTCATGCCCATTCCTTTTTTTCATCTCATGCCCATTCAAAAATATCATGTCCCATTAGAAGAAAATACTACATGGAATTCAAAGAATTAATATGAAAAGGTGTCTTAAAGCAGAAGGACTCTTCGTAAAATTCTACGTAACTTTCTTCCCAAGAGTCGCAACACTTTCATATTGGCACCATTAATTTCTACCATTGATCAACATCAAATGCTAATCCAAAGGTCTAAAAGAATGGCATTAATTTAGAAGATGGCATAGGAAACTTGGATGGGGAAGAGTCAAAGCTTTAAGGTGTTTGACTTGGTCCAAGAGGCGCTTACAACCAAGGGAGTGGCAAGAGTTGGTCTTTATCCAATTTTTAGATAACCAACGAAGAGAATAACTAGTAGAAGAACTTTTCTATGCCCTCTCTTCATTTAAAATCATGTAACAAAAATTACATGAAAACTAAGGAAGACTTTGGCATCAAAACATATCCGTGCGCCACATGTCCCTAGCACATGGACCAAATCCCATGCACCAAAGAAAAAGAGTCTCTGGCATATGGGTTGCTTATTTATGACACCCAATCTCTTGGTTAGCAAGCCAAGGGTCAACCCAATCAGTTAGCAAAATTTAATTTCACTCAAATTGGTTTTAATTAGCCCAAATCGAAACTCGATTTGAATCTAGGTGCTAGGGTTTGTAATATGTGCTAGCATATTCAACTTACAAACATGATCTAATCCAATTAGACCCTTGATCAATTTTCTTTGTATGTGACCCATTGGGTTCCACATCTAGCCAGTATTGGATCTGGATGCAATTTGACCTAATTTGATTAGAACTCAACCAAATTGATTTAGCTCAAAACTAGCTAACCCAATCTGATCAATTAGAACACTTTCTAATTAACAATCAAATTAAACTCTTTAATTCGATCAAATTCACAAGACAAGATTGATATCTAGCAATATATCATGTCTACCTGGAAGATATGAAATTTTGATGAAAATATCAAAAATATCCTTTAGTGGAAAGTTACCATGCAATAAGATTCTTCAATCATCCTGCATCTCGAATATGACTATGGATATGGAATCATGTCAAATCTATTTTTATATTTATTTTTCTTCCAATCATATGATGATAATTTGATTAATAAAATATTAAAAATCATTTCTAATTTATATCATGCTTTGATCAAGATCTTTTTGAATCATCATTCGATTGAAGCAAGTAGGATATGATCTCCTCTTACCATGAGTGATTGATTCCTTATTGACCTACTCATAACTACCATATACAATCCACTATATCCAGATTATCCCGTACATGACTAAGTCATGAATGAATATGAACCAAAATATTGATTCATGCATACAAGGTTCTATGATAGTCTCAGGTCAAAGAATTACATGCACAACTCCCACTATGAGAACCATCTATTGACATGTAGATAAGACTTCATTAAATATTCTTAAGTTGGATCAATTCAGTGAACTCATTCTCTAATGGGCATCCATATTCTTGTATTAGTGTCATACATAAGTGATAGTGAGATCAATTATCCTTGCCATCAAGCAAACATAGGATGTGCATGTCTTATCGAAAACATTGATTCCCAACTCAATGTTCCATCGATTAGAAATATTTAAATTAGGATTTTAAGATTTTAAATCTCATTGATATGATCTCATCATAACCCTAAAATCATAGCCCTAATATATGGGATTCATCATAATCTTAAATAAATAACTAAAATGCAACATATGATGAAATAAATATCTTTATTTATTTGAAAGTATCATTATATGAGTTTGAAAGATAAAAGAATAGTCCATCAAAATACAAATTTTTATTAGCTTGAGGGCATATTTCTTTCACTATCATGGGTCGACCCATAGCCCGAAATGAGCCAATCCATTTTTGAGATGAGTCAATCCACTTAGTGGATAGAAAATATAAAATTATAAAAATATTTTATAAAATTTTGAAATTATTTCAAGTATCAAACCCCAACCCATCAGCCTTATACTTAATTAAGAATTAAGAGTTATTCATTAGGATTTAGAATTATGAATTGAAGATCCTAAGATAGTCCAATAACATATGGGTTAATGGGTTAGTATGAATCAGGTCTATTAACTAGATTAGACCTAGGGTTAGATTAAAGAATAGATCTAACTAGAATAATGGATCAAATCTAATCAAGTGTTGATTTAGATTAGATCAAGAACACTCTAGATCAATTGCAATAGTTGTAGTTGGTAAAGTCCATGTCTTATGAACCAAATGGACTTGATTTTAGCTTATTAATCGAGCCTGGATTACCAAGTGGATCAAATTGAAACTAATTAACTAGTTCATGTCAAAGTGAAGTCTGGCTGTCTTGACCAGTGGTTTTTAATTGAGAGCTACTCACATAGATTCGGTCTATGGCAAGTTAATGGCATATCCCTTCTACTGATCTCACTTATCTAGCCAATATAGTGGATTAAGTTTTGATTAGATCACTTAGTGATTCGCGTTGACCTATATCAATTAGGTAAATTAGTGTGATTGATTTAGGTACCCTTGGACTGGCTTATCTGTGGTCTTCTTTGATTTGACTTGGTAAAGTTAGTGGGAGGATCATGATTGACTGGTCAATCTTTTTTCTTTTCTTAAAGTATATTAACTAAATCCTCTAAATTATTCAATTCTTAAAATAAAATAGTTATGATGATAACTAGATCATAGCTTCCCATTAAGTTGAGTGATAATGGGTCTATTAGTTTGATAATCATTGAAGGCCCAAAGATCTGGTGCTTATCGACTATTGAAATTATCATTCATAATATGATAACTCGATTGTATCTCTCTGATGGGTGGTTAAGTTGGTCGACCAAAATTAGGCCTAATCATTCATTAGTTAGATACAGAAAGTATGGTCATGTTAATGGTTGGACCTAACCAGACCTTTTCAGTGGAGGCCAAAGACTACTGAATTGGCATTTCGGGCAAAATTAATTGCTAGAAATTATTTGAAAAAATAATTAGTTAAGAACCTACCCATAGATGCACATGGGTTGACTACACAAAGTTGGACTTCTGTGCAATCTATGTGGATTCTAGTATCTGCTAAGGAATTAAGATAATTCCTCGAATTAGAGGTAGAGGCTACCAATTCATATAAAATAGTTAAAAAACCTTTAGACTGAAGTTCAAGTCTACTAGTTAGGCTTTTGGTTTTCTTTTTGTGTAGTTATGGCCACTATCTCGTCACTTCGATCACTGTTGGATAGTGATAAATTAATGAGACCAAATTTTAATAGTTGGTATCGAAAGTTAAAGATAGTTCTGAAGCATGAGTGAATTCTATATATTTTGATAGATTTGGCACCTGCTTCGATTGCACGTAGGATGGTCCGAGATACTTATCAGAAGTAACTCAACAACTAAACCACAATTTGGTATGTCATGCTGGTAGTAATGAACAACGAGTTTAGTCATAGATTTGTGAATGCTCAGCCAAAGGATATGCTTCATGTAGGATTTGATGTAGTGCTCCCAAGTTTAGGAAGGCCACAGAAGGAGCTAGGATATTGGCTCTGAGAGATTAGGATGGGTCTGAGTTCTAGGACTAGAGCGAGAGTTGTCCTAGGTGATGGCGGTGTGTAGCCCTACACGAACTCGAGATTCAGGTGTGAGAACCTTGAGGGGCTTGGTAGGTGCTTCGAAGATCTAGAATACAAGGCGGAGTAGAGGATCAAAGCCAAGGAAAAGAATCAACCAAGATAGGGGCTGACACACAAGCGAGCTAGTTCAGATATGTAGTCGAGCTGGCTCGGATTGAGATCGAGCCAGCTCGGAATGCAGTCGAGCCGACTCTCTCTGATAGATAGAAAATAGGGTTTGGATGAGATGTAGTTGAGCTAGCTTGGTTCTTGACAGAGCTGGCTCGACGGTGGCGAACAGAACTGGATGAAATTTTTTATTTAGATCTAGGATAGGCTTTTATCCTAGGATCTTAAGGCCTGGATCAATAAGATCTTAAGGAGGCTAACTCATGTATGGGTCGGATTTAGATCCAGGGGGATGAGAGCATGTGAGATATATATACATAGGCTTAGTGAGTTCTTTCTTGTATTGGATTACCTAGGAAAGTTTTTTAGCCAGGGTTTGGGTTTATTAAGGTTCATGTTGTATAGCAGAAATCATGGGGTATATAATTATAGGTATTGTATCTTTACAATAGAGTGAAATATCATTGAGCTTTTCTTCCTAAAACTCTCTACACTTCTCTCTCTAGTTCTAACTTTAAGTCCTAGGTGCTAGTCATCTACTTTGTTCTTCTTCTCTTTAATAATTGGTATCAGAGAGGTACTAGGATCCAACAATTGGTATCAAAGCTTGATTGAGCATGAAGGAGGCAGAAGATCAGATTTCAGCAGAGATCAGTAGCAAGGTTCAGATCTAAAGGCTTTCTCCAAGATTCATGAGGAAGAAAGAGATCACAAGGTTGCTGTCCACCATCCCTAGTCATGGTATTTTTTCAGATCCACTTGTTTGCTATTTTTGATTCATACGATCATAGAGAATAGTGGGTTGAAGTAAGATTTGAGAAGTTTGATTGAAAGAAAAGTTTTATGATATAGAAGGTTAGGAGGGAGGATCTGCTGGTTCAAATGAGACTGGATTCAGCCTTAAAAGATAGGCCAAAGGAGATGATAGACAAGAAATGGCTGTCCTTGGAGAAAAGGGCATATGCCATGATTAGGATTTGTTTGACAAATGAGGTGCTATATGGCATATTGGAGGAGAAGACATCCAAGGATTTATGATCGAGATTACATTAACTGTACATGAGAAAGAACATGTACAACAAGTTGATGCTGAAGAAGCAAATGTACAACCTTCAGATGCAAGAGGGCGAGAATGTTGCAGAGCATATTCAGTAGTTCGACCAGATGAGCATGAATTTGCTCAACATTAGGATGGATCTCAAAAAGGAGGACAAAAGTTTATTGCTGCTATGCTCACTACTTGGGAGCTTTGATCCGTTGGTGATGACATTGCTATATGATAAGAAGACACTAGTGTACGAGAAAATTGTATCAGTGTTAAGGTCCAATGAGCAGTGGGAATGGATGATGAAGAGGGAGGTTTTCTAGGAGGGTCTCATGATTTCAGAGATGCCCAGGCAAGGGAAGAAAAAGGGTCAGTGAAGGAGCAGTAAGGGGTCCAAAAGATGCTTCAAGTGTGAAGCAGGATACTTTAACCAGAATGTCTGCTTTGAAATAAGTGCAAGATAGGAGAAAACTTGAATTTCATCAGTTCAGTCATTACAAGTAAAGAGTCGGATGAGCTCTTGGTAGTCTCGGAGGAGCCCACGGGGTGTGATGTATCTGAGATGGTTTTGGATAGTTCTGCGGAGTATGGAGGGTCTGAAGGGATGGTGATGGTGTTCGAAGCACAGTGGTAGGATCAGTAGTGCAGCATTGAGTTGTTGTCCTTGAAGGACTCGATTATAAAGTTAGCTTCTGTGGCATCAGGGGAGACTTCAGTTTTAGGTGGAGCACAGGATAGAGGTGGCTTTACTAGTCGAGTTTTGACATGAATTCAGAGTGGAGAAGTGCGGAGGACCAATATCCTAGCATAAATGCTGGAGATGCACAGTTGTAGGTGGAGCAGCACGTGCAGGAGGATAGGCAAAGTTCTGAGAAGATCATGTCAGGGTATGCAGCAGGCGCCAGCATAGGATTGCGGCAAATTCTTCAAGAAACTCTAGGATGGTTGATGCAGCTGCCAAGCAGAAGAGTGCTTACAACCCCAAGGGTGGTGCATAGAAGCTCAACAGTTGAAGAAGAATGATAGTGGCAAGGTGTGCACAAGTAGCTGTCAGGATGTGCATCAATAGTAGGTTTGTACAGGGGAACATTGCTAGGTGTGCCAACGTTTAGGCACCCTAAGGTGGAGATTGCAGTATTTGATGTGGTACTCCCAAGCCATGAGAGGTCATAGGAGGAGCTAGGGTGTTAGCTCCAAGAGACTAGGATGGGTGTGAGTCCTAGGACTTGATGGGAGTTGTCCTAGGTAAAGATGGCATGTAGCCCTGCATGGACTCGAGGTTCAGGTGTGAGGACCTTAAGGGGCTTGGTAGGTGCTCTAGAGACCTGAGACACATGGTGGACCAAAGGACCAAAGCCAAGAAAAAGAATCAACAAAAATAGGGGTTGACACACAGACGAGCTGGGTCAAATACATAGTCGAGCCGGCTTGAGCTGAGATCTGGCTAGCTTGGGGCATAGTCGAGCTAGCTATCTTAGGCAGATAGAAGATAAGGTTCGGGCGAGATGTAGCTAAGCCAACTCGGCTCCTGATAGAGCCGGCTCGATGATGGTGAACAAAACTGGGCTAGGTATTCTGTTAGGTCTAGGATAGGCTTTTATCCTAAGGTCTTAAGGCCTGAACCAATAAGATCTTAAGGGAGCTAAATCATGTGTGAGTCGGGTTCAGATCCAGGGGCATGAGAGCATATGAGACATATGTACATGGGCTCGGTGAGTGCTTTCATGTATTAGGTTAGCCTAGGGGAGTTTTTCAACTAAGATTTCGATTTATCAGGGTTCATGTGGTATAGCAGAAATCATAGGATATATAAACCCAATTATTTGTTCTTTATAATAAAGTGAAATATAATGGAGCTTTTCTCTCTAAGACTCTCTACTCTTCTCTCTCTGGTTCCAACTTTAAGCCCTAGATGCCGGCCATCTACTTTGTTCCTCTTCTCTCTAATAATTAGTATTAAAGAGGTACTAGGATCCAACACTTCAAATGTTGAACGAGTCCTTTGGCACTTCCAACGATGTTAAAAGGCACAAGACTAGTTGTACTATCTTGAACGCCTGAATGATGGATGAGGCATTAGTTATTGATCATGTACTATATATGATCGAATTAACTAAGTGCTTGAGCATGTTAGGATCCATGGTACTACTCTGATACCATGTTGTAGAAACTCCTGATCTATAGTGTGGACCTGAAGAGATTTTTAAGATTCTCTAAGAGCAGCATACCATCGATCCACCATCTAGATCTACGATGGGGTGCCTCCCTCCTAGGGCTTGAGGGAGGTGCTCCCCTCTCTAGGCTTTCTTCAAGAACCTTGGGGCAATAACACTAGGGAGAAGAGAGAAGAGAGATTGAGGGAGAAAAGATTTGTATTCCACTCACCATCAGGCTCTGATACCAAATGTTATAGCAGCATCTTGGCATCACCTTGCTCTGATACTAATTATTAGGATCCATGGTACCACTCTGATACCATGTTGCAGAAGCTCCTGAACTTTAGCATAGATCTAGAGATCTTTGACATTCTCTAAGGGCAGCATACCACCAATCCACCACCTAGATCTATGATGGGGGATGCCTCCCTCAAGCCCTAGGAGGGAGGTGCCCCATCATAGATCTAGGTAGTGGATCGGTGGTATGATAACCTTAGAGAATGTCAAAGCCTCTCCAAGTCCATGCTAAAGATTAGGAATTTTTGCAACATGGTATCAGAGCAGTACAATGGATCCTAACAGAGCAAGCTTGCTTTCCCTTGCATGAGCAAGTTGGGTTGCTCTAGAACTTTGAGAAGGATCACCAACTTCACAAGGTGTCAGTGAATATAGTGGGAGGGTCTTCTTCTAGTCATTGACTTATTAAGAAAGGGATGAAGAATAAGAAAAAAAAATAACAAGGTGCAGTAGCATGCTAGGACATTTATGCATGGTCAGGCCAATAAACCCAAGATCAAAGTCAGGCAGAATGCTTTTACTGTAAGAAGCAAGAGCACTGAAAGAGGAACTATCATCAATACATTGCCTCTCTAAATCCAAATAGGCCGAGGAAGAAGCAATCTATTGCTAGGCAAGGTAGTTATATGATAACTCCTTGCAACTTCTCAATATGTGAAACTACTATCAGAGAATTAGATATCAGAAGCCCTTACCATATTTATAATTCATTGCAGAGTTTATAGGTTAGTAGGAGGTTTGTAGAAGGTGATGATGGGAAATATGCAGGGTTTCATGCATGAATTTCAAAATAATTTTTAAATATAATGCAGCGAAACATACAAATTAAACCATTTAACCTATAAATGCATGTAATCAAATTACTAATCTCTACAACTAGGACCTATAACATGTCATAATGCATTCTAAATCTGAAAATAAAAGTGTTTGGTACTGATCTAATCAATATCCTAGATCTAGAATGATTCTAGATCTAAAATCTAGATCACATCTAGGTGAGAGGAGAGATCATATCTTTTATCATGCATGGGTCAAGAACTTCATAGTTGATTTCTATTATTGTCTTTGAAGACGCACATGCGTCCGGCCTCTATAGGAGATCCATACAAGACTGCAACAAAATCGGAGGTTCGTCGAACAAAGATCCGCTGAAGTGCTAGCTTCTCGCGGATCCCTCCGGATGGTTAATCTAAATTTATTCTTTGGATCTCTTGGATATTCCAAGAGTTGAAGAATAAGAGGAGGATTAGAAGAGAAATTCAATCTTTGGATCTTTCATAAATCTAAAATAAAAATACATTAGAAAAAGGTCCTAAGAGAAGATAAATCTTCTCTTTCAAGACATCAACGACTGATGTCCTGAAAACATCCTTATGCTATGACAAAGGAAAGACCTTCTCCTCTAGGATTTTCCTATATTTCCAGATCTCACACACTCTAATTTTTCTCATAGAAAAATTATGCAAAAATATAGAGAAGAAGGGTTCTCAAAGAAACCCTAAGTGAAGACCATTTTCTCTTTTCCTTCTCTCATCAGGACATGATCAGATCATGTCCAAAAAGATCACTGTGCCCCAACACCTTGGAGAACAAATCCCTATGCCCTCTTCTTCTCTCTCTCTTAGATTTTTATCATATAAAAATTACATAAAATAAATAAGAGGAAAGTACTAAAAAGAAAAATGAAGAGAAGATAATCTTCTCTTACCTTTGTCCCTTCAAGACATCAACATTTGATGTCTTGATGAAGATCTTTTCTTCAAGAAACTTGGTACCCCAAACTTCCATGCCTTCTCCTCCTTTTCTTTTGATTTTCTCAAGTTTTACACGTTCTAAACCTGATAGGAGGCATCCTTCCTTTTATATATGGAAGACTAGGTCAAAATCTAGTCTTAAAAAGAGACCAAGGAGGAGTTTTAGGAGGCGTCCAACTCTTGAATGCCTCTCCCATTATTTTTTAGATGTGAAGATTAGAAAACCATGTGCAAAACCAAAGGAACTAAGTTCACAAAAGAAAAGAAGGCATGGAGGAAAATTTCATAAGGAAAGGAGCTGTTTTGGAGAATTAGGATTCTTTTAAAAGGAAACAAAACCAAACCACTTACCAAATTTGATCAAATCAAATTTTAATTAATCTCTTTAGATATTTAGTGCATGGATAAGATCTTATTGTTGTGAAGAATATTACATAAAGATCTAAAAAAAAATATGAGCATTGACTTTTATTGGCGCAAGGAAGGAGTGAGTCCCAGTCCAACTAGGACTTCTTCTTGTTTGACTAGGTCAAAACTATTTTGAATCTAATTCGAACCAAACTAAATGCAACCTAATTAAAGATGATCCTAGACCAACTAGGAGCCCAATTAAATTAGATTAAATTATATTTAATTTTGATTTAAATCCTAACTCAATTATGAATTAGGTGCACTCAAATTCTAGTCTAACTAGAAATTATTTTTTCTTTGCAATTAGCTTATCCAATAAACCAATTAAACTTAATCTAATTATGTATAAACCAATTCTAATTGAATCTAAATTAATTAGACTTAATCTTAGCCTGATTGCTCAATCAAATTGAGTCAATTAGCAATCTAATTGCTAATCGATCCTCTTGCAATACTTACATTGGGTCAAACATCAATCGCATTGAATATTTGACCTTAGAATGATTCTCCATCATTGATTAACCATTTGATTAAGTTACAACCTCTTATATGTGTGACCCTATAGGTTCGAACCTAAGCCGGTAGCATAAGAACCAATTTCAATACCAATCGAAGTAACTATCTAGCAATGGTTTTCGACGTCTGGATACGTCGAATATATGCAAAGCAACATTCTTAGAATCCTAGCCCATGGTGTTAGATATGTGTGCCCTAGAAGTCAGATTGGCTGACACTTGTAATACACTTCTAAGGGCAAAATTATAATTTTGACTATAAATAATAAAATAGATTATTTTCTATCATAGTATGTATTTGAAAGTGTCTGTGATACATCCTTTGAGTTAATGGTAATGATAGTCCATATTTTTAAGAGTTGAAAATTTAAGACATCAATTTTCATTATTAAGTCATAAAATGCTCCCAACCATAGGATCATCATGAGGATGGTGATTGATCCAAAAGGTTGGTGTACGATCGATTCTTTAGAAAAGATGAGTCTTGAGTCTATGTTTTAAAGATACTAGAGCAAGAGTACAGGTACTCATTAGAGAACGAGGGCACTGAGCGTGACCTCCTCTAGCAGTCATAAGGACGTCTACATTCTTATCGATGACTGGCTCGAAGCTGTAGTGGTGTGTTTTGTTCTTTGACCTGAGGTGCATCGGTAGTTCACCTTGAGGGTGTTATAGTTTAACTACACCATAACTCGATCTCCTAGCCATTCAAAATCCTGAGGTGTATGTTGGCTATAGCGTGTTCATTGTAGGAATTGGATTGCACCAATAGAAGATCTATCTACCTGATAGATGAGGATCAGCCTAATGATGATCATGAGAATCAAGTCCATAAGCCCATGGCCATGGCAGAGTGTAATAATAGAAAAAGTTTCTATTAGAATTTTCACATTGAACTTGAATCGAATGGTTAATTTATATGATGGATATTAGAGTTTGACAAGATCACCTTAATCCTAATCCAGTCGGGGCTCAAGATAAAGGAACCTAATCACATAGGTAACTGCATCGAGAGGTTTGCTTTCAATTCTGATGGGTTGCCACCATATGCTGCTAGGTATCACTGATAGATTTTGACCAATTAGAATGATTTGGATGATCGATCATACTAGTTGTCTGAATCAGAAATATTTTAATCCATTGAAAGGTGTTTTGATGATGTCGATGATAGAAATCATGACATATTCCATTACCTTATGGAACTGAATCTAACTGAATTACACAAATAAGGATTTGGATCTGGATGACATCAATTGGACTAACCCAGTTCAATTGATTTGAATAAGATTCAACTAGGTTCAAGAAAATCATGCTAGCACACGATTGAGCCTAATGTTCTCCTTTAATAAACATTATAGCTTGTCTTAACTGAGCCAAATATATTTGGGCTCACTTAGAAACTTTTACTTGATCTGACTGAAGCTTATCTAGATCAGAAAAGGGTTGTTTTAATTTATGAGATAAATTTAAGACAACATCTACCATTTTCGATAACCTGCTAATTCCTATTTTTGGATATTGGTCAAATATTGATCCTGGACACTTAGACATCTGCCCATATATCATACACCTATAGGAGAGTACCTGGGGCCTTATCCCCCTACTAAAATGTAGACAAAAAGAGGGTGCATGCCTAGGGAGGCATGCACCCCATCAGGATAAAGGAGGAGTCCCATACAGATGGGACTCTAGGGTTGCTTCAAGGGATTAATCTCTGTGGCACCAAGAACTCTTATTTAACCCAGTCTTGGCACAACCTTAGGAGGGTTTTGAGGGTTTCTCATCTGATTGGATCAGATGATGTCATCCCACCAATCAAATTTAGATCTGATTGCTCAAAGGGCTATGATTGGTCAGGATAATGTGGCACTGCATGGCGCAGCAGGATCTATATAAAACCTATCTGCTCCTAGGTTTTAATGTTTTCTACCTTTAGCCCATGCCACATAGCCTCTCTCCCTCCTTCTCCATGCCATCCTCTAGTCTTGTCTCTCCTCTCCATGCCCAATAGATTTTGGGCACGAGTAAGGTGCGATCCAAGTAAGTGAAAGGCACCAGAAAAGGAAGAAGACAACACTGCTGCAAGAGACAACGACAGTTGTTCAAAAAGAATTTTGAAGACCATCAATATCAGATCTATATTTGATTTTTGAAGGATTGATTGAGAAGGAGAAGATCTCTAGATCCTATCTGAGTGGATACTGGTAGAGGCCAGGCGCTTGCGTGGCTACATCTAGAACCTCAGGCAAATATTAGGATCATCACAGGATAATTGGATTATCCAAAATAAAGATATAATTAAATTAGATTTTATTTTTATTTTATTTTTATTATTAGATCAATAAGATCAAATCTGAGGAGTCTTACATCTGATTAAGATCTTAGAGAAAAAATTTTTATAATATCCCTCCTGATCTAATCAGATCTGAACGAACCTAATCTGAAGAACAGATTTTTTTCTTCAACTGGTATCAGAGCTGGGTTCCATAATTCATTAGATCTAATTTTAATTTATTTTTGATTTGATAATTAAATAATTTTAGATGTCACATTAGATGTGATTAGATATAAAATTAGAAAATTAAAAATTAAATAATCTACATCTATGATTTAGGAGATGCATGATTAGACTAGGAATAGAATTATTCTATGTGTAGTCTAGCATAATCATAATTTTAATTTGATTAACTATGATATTTAGATCTATTTATTTACTATTTTCTGATATTATAAATATTATAATTACATTTAAAAAGTATAAAATAAATTTATTTAATTTATTGATATGAGATATGATAGATGCATGTTTAGTTTAGTTGTAGAGTAGTTCTATAAAATTATCAAGAATAAATTTTAATTTAATATGATCAAATTTAAATCTTATTTTTTAGATGTTTATGAGATAATTTAGATCTAAAAATATGCATGATATGATACATGAGATGTATGCAAAACATGTTTTTAGTTAGATCAATTCTTATATATGTGATATATGATGTAGATCTAACTAGTTTTGTGGATTTATCATATTTCTAATTAAGGCATGCCCCTTAGCCATCTGGTCATAAGAATGAAGTAGGATTTAAAGGCCCTCTCTTTTCATTTGATTGGATGTTCTTATAGCATGTAAGGGTGTTGCGCATTCATCCTTAATCAAAAATCAAAAATTTATTTTCTGCAAAACCCTAGATCCTAAAACCCTAGGATTTTATATACATATTTTGTTTATGAACCCTAAACTTAATTAAAAATTAAGATTATGAAATATATTAGGTCTAAAATTAAAAATTTTAAGATCTAAGACATATTCATAAAATCGAGTTCTGGCTTGGATAGCTCAATTATGTCTAGCAGTTGATCAAACTGAATCAAGAGTTGGTTAGGTGGGATCAAGAGTGCTTAAATTGACCAACCTAATAGGATTAAGTCTGGGTCAAGGTTGAGTCACATGAGTGATTGATCAAGTTAAGACCTAATTGGGCTCAGTGGTTAGAGTCTAGATTGTAGGCTAACTTGATTGGTTCTGGCTCAACAATTTGGTGTCTAAGATAAGTTTGGCAGATACGATCGATTGGTTTTTAATTGGGAGCTACTCGACTCGAATGCATTCTTATCGAGTTAATGGTATATCCCTTCCAACGGTCTCACTTACCTGGCCATATTTATCGGCCTAGTCCTGATCTAAGGTGGCTAACAATTTGAGCTGACCCATGCCACTAGGTTAGTCATAATGGTTATGGCTATGTCAAGTTAAGTTTAAAGAAACCTAAATCAAATCATCCTAAGAAAAGATTAAGTCTAAGATCTTCCACCATTGTAGATGTGCGAGCCCTTTTCGAGCTTGATTATTCTCGGCTAGTCACAGTGGCTCAGTTGCATCAAAAAGATGTAACCATATCTATTAGGCATTGGATGCTATGGGCTGGAGGATGGATTAGGCTCAATATTTTGGATATGGTGAGAGTCCCAATTAGAAATCCAATCTATGCAAATGGTAGGTCTGACTTAACTAAGAAGTGGATCAATATTTCGGACATGGTGAGATTCATGAATTAGAGACCAAGTCTAGGTGCACCATGATTAGAGAATCATTGGACAAGAGTTGTTCACTCATTGGCTAATCCATCACCAATAACTATTAGATGAGGTAATGAGTCAGTTGGTGGGACTACAGCACCCACTAGAAATCAATAGTCATGGAGATTTTTGCATCTCTATAGAGGGATTGTAGGGATCCAAGAAAATTAGTGGAAGCTAATTTATTTAAAAATTAAATTTCTAAATAAATTGGTTAAGTCTTAATTACAAAATCTAACAAGAAACTTTAACTCTCTATAGGAAAAAAAAATGTCTGCATCCAACCCACTAATCCGTATCCTGAACACCCATAGACTGATCGGACCCAATTAGAAGGATTGGCTTTGGAACATCAAAATTATTTTGGATTTTGAGAAGTTGACTCATGTATTGGACCAAGATTCCTCCACCTTACTAGCTCGTCCATCCACTGAATAGAGAGCATCTTTTGATAAGTGAATGGATGAAGATGAGCTTCAGCGCCAACATGAAGATATCAAGACTGTCCACCAAATGTTGGCTCACCTGCAAGAGTTGTTTGGTGAACAGAGTCGCGCAGCCAGATATCAGATCACTAAATGATTGTTTAAGGCTAAAATGCATGATGGGTAGTCAGTCCAAGATCATTATCAGATGATGATAAAGGACTTGGAAGAGCTTGAGAAGCTTGAAGTGAAGTTAGACCAGGATCTATAGAATGATATAATTCTGCAATCCTTGACTGATGCATATGGGCAGTTCATCATGAACTACCATATGCATAAACTTTAGAATACTCTGGCCGAGCTTATGAATATAGTGGTTACTGTCAAACTTTCTTTGAAAGATTCTAAAGGCTCAGTACTTGCTATGAAATGAACTTCTTCCAGGAGAAAGTCTTTTGGAAAGAAGAAGAAGTCTGTGAAAAAGCAGCAGGTAGAAGGTTGAAAGAAAAAGATGACAGAGCTGAAGAAGAAGGCTGCAGACAAAGAAAAGTATTTTCATTGTAATACTGATGGCCACTGGAAGTGGAATTGCCCTACATATCTGGCCACCCTGAAGAATAGGAAGGAGACATGTCCTTCTGGAGGAATACTCATTATTGAATCTAACCTTATGATTTCTTTTGCATCCACTTGGGTGCTTGACTCCGATTCTAGTGCTCATTTGTGCACTTCCATGCAGGATCTTGAGGATAGCAGGAGACTGAGAGATGGTGAGATGATCCTACACATCATAAATAGAGCAAGGGTTGCTACTATAACCGTGGGAACCTACCCTCTTTAACTACCATCTGGTTTAGATTTAGTACTCAAGGATTGTTATTATGTGCCTGCTGCAAGCAGAAATTTGATTTTTATTTCATGTTTAGCAGATAAAGGCTATGTAATTAGTTTTCTTAAGGACCATTGTAATATTCTTTATGAAAGAAATAAAATTACAATTAGTTTCCTTATTAATAGTCTCTACCAGTTACATATTGATGTATCTATCTTTAATATCGAGCAAAATGTGAATGCCATAGGATCAAAACAACCTAGGGATAGTCCAAATGATAGGTATCTATGGCGCCTAAGGCTAGGTCATATAGCAGAAGATGGGGTTAACAAATTAGAGAAAATCAAGCTATTGAGTCCATTGACTTTTGAGTCATATCCAATTTGTGAATCATGTCTTCATGGCAAAATGACTAAGCTTTCTTTTGTAGGACATGGGGAAAGGGCCACGGATCTATTTATCCTAGTACATACTACTGTGTGCGGCTCATTTGATGTGCCGGCTAGAGGCAACTTTGTCTACTTCATAATCTTTACTGATGATTTATCTCGGTATGGGTATGCATATCTTATGAGACACAAGTCTGAAGCCTTTGAAAAATTTATGAAATTCAAACATGAAGTGAAAAAGCAAACTGAAAAACCCATTAAGGTTATTTAATCAGATTGAGGAGGTGAATACCTTAGTCAGAAATTCCTGGACTATCTCAAGCAATATGGCATGTCTCTTAATGAACTCCACCTAGAACACCTCAACTCAACGAAGTTTCAGAATAGAGGAACCGGACCCTATTAGACATGGTCTGATCTATGATGAGCTTCACAGACCTTCCTGATTTTTTTTTAGGACATAGTCTATTAACTGCTATATTTTACTGAATAGGATGTCCTCTAAAATCATTCCTACCACACCATATAAGACATGACATGGTAAGAAACCAAGTTTGAGTCATCTCAAAATTTGGGATTATCCGGCTCATGTCAAAAGATAACAAGCGGATAAGTTAGACTATAGATCCTTTAGAGCTCGATTCATAGGATATCTTAAAGAGTCACTAGGATATTATTTCTACATTCCAGAAGACTACAATGTGATTGTGAGTCGGCATGCCATCTTTTTTGAAATTCAAGATGGTGGCACAGGAAAGCAGATCAAGCTCAAGGAGAAAGTCTCTAAAGAGCAACGAGCTAAGGATCCTATGGAACCAAATTAGGTTGAGCCAATACAATCACTACCTCCTCCACCTCATAGATCAAAAAAAATTTCTCATCCCCATGAGAGGTACTTAGGTACTATTTTAGAGGAAGTACAGAAAATGTTTCTCGTAGGTAATGAGATTCATTGTGATGAACCCAAAACCTATGACGAGGCGATATTGGATATTGACTCCGAGAAATGGTTAGAGATAATGAAGTCAGAAATTGACTTGATTCACTCAAACCAAGTTTGGACCTTGGTAGATCCACCTGAAGGTATAGTATTTATTGGGTGTAAATAGATTTACAAGAGAAAAATTGGTGCAGATAAGAATGTAGAGACATTCAAAGCTAGATTAGTGGCAAAAGGGTATAGTCAGCACGAAGGCATTGACTATCAAGATACCTTTTCGTCAGTAGCCATGCTAAAATCCATCCACACATTGCTTGTTGTTGCAGCCTATTTTGATCATGAAATATGATAAATGGATGTGAAAACGATGTTCTTAATTGGATACCTTGAGGAAGATATCTATATGGAACAGCTGCTAGGTTTTACATCCAGTGATATTGATCACAAAGTATGCAAGCTGCAAAGGTCCATATATGGACTTAAACAAGCATCTCGGAGCTGGAATACTCGTTTTAATGATGTGATCAAATTATTTTGTTTCATCAAGATCTCGGAGCTGGAATACTCAACAAGCATCTCGGACCTTGTGTTTTCAAAAAGGTCAGTGGGAGCACTATTATTTTCCTCGTACTACACGTGGATGATATCCTTCTTATTGGGAATGGTATTCCCATATTGACCATAGTTAAAATGTAGTTATCTAAAGAATTCTCCATGAAAGACCTTGGAGAAGCATCCTTCACTCTAAAAATTAAGGTCTATAGAGATAGATCGAATAGGATGCTAGGTCTTTTACAAAAGATGTATATAGAGAAAGTGTTAAAGAGGTTTAGCATAGAAAACTCTAAGAGGTGATTGGTACCCTTTAGACATACCATTCATCTCCCCAAGAAAATGTGTGCAACACACCTGAGAAGATTGAACGCATGAGCAAGATTCCTTATGCTTCAGTAATTGGGAGCCTCATGTATGCCATGTTATCTATACGACCTGATATAGCCCATGCTATAAGTGTCACGAGTAGATATCAGTCGAATCCAGGTAAAGAACACTAGACTTCTATGAAATGTATCCTTAAGTACTTGAGAAGAACTAAGGATATGTTGTTGGTTTTGGGTAATGGAGAACTCCAAGTCCAAGGGTATACAGACTTAGATTTTATGTCTGATATAAATGATCGAAAGTTGACATTTGAGAGTCTATTTGTGTGTAATGGTGGTGCTGTCAGTTGGAAGAGTTTTAAATAGATAGTGATAGCAGATTCCACTATGGAAGCAGAGTACATCACTACGTCAGAAGCTGCAAAGGAGGCATTCTGGTATAAGAAGTTTTCCATAGAGATCGAAGTAATGTCATCGGATGCCATTCCTCTATACTGCGATAATAATAGCGTCATAGCCCTTGCTAAGAAGTCGAGGTCTCACCAAAAATCCAAGTATATCGAGTGGCGATACCACCTCATCCATAATTATATCGAGAAAGGTTACATCAATGTCAAGAGAGTCGATTCCGAAGATAATGCGACAGATCTACCTACAAAGTCATTGGGCCAGCAGAAGATCAAAGCCCACCTTGAGAAGATGGGACTTAGATTTATAGCCAATTGGCTTTAGATCATGTGGGAGTTTGTTAGATATGTGTGCCCTAGAAGCTAGATTGGCTGACACTTGTAATACACTTCTGAGAACAAAATTATAATTTCGACTATAAATAATAAAATGAGTTATTTTCTATGACAGTGTGTATTTGAAAGAGTTTGTGATACATCCTTTGAGTTAATGGTAATGATAGTTCATATTTTCAAGAGTTGAAAATTTAAGACATGAATTTTTATTATTAACTCATAAAATGCTTTCGACCGTAGGATCATCATGAGGATGGTGATTGATCCAGAAGGTTGGTGTACGATCACTTCTTTAGAAAAGATGAGTCTTGAGTCTATGGTGTAGAGACACCGGAGCGAGAGTATAGGTACTCATTAGAGAATGAGGGCACTGAGTGTGACCACCTCGAGCAGTCATAAGAAAGTCTACCTTCTCGTCAATGACTGGCTCGAAGCTATAGTGGTGTGTTTGGTTCTTTGACCTAAGGTGCATCGGCAATTCACCTTGAGGGTGTTATAGTTTGACCATACTATAACTTGATCTACTAGCCATTCAGAATTCTGAGGTGTATGTTGGCTATAGCATGTTCATTGTAGAAATTGGATTACACCAATAAGGGATCTATCTACCTCGGTAGATGAGGAGCAGCCCTATGATGATCATGAGAATCAAGTCCATAAGCCCATGGCCATGGCAGAGTGAAATAATAGAAAGAGTTTCTATTAGGATTTTCACATTGGACTTGAATCAAAAGATTAATGCTGGGAATTATGTCCCAAAGCCAATCGTTAGTCTACTAATTGTTAAAATATTGTAATTGATTTATTAATTAATGAAAAATATTTTGGCTTCTTTTTTCATCATAAGTTTACATCTTCTAATGAACTCCATTGTTGTGATGATGTTCTTGGGACTATTTAGTTTTGGTAATGAGAGGATTTATCGATTAGTCCTTAAATTTGTTCACTATCAAATGATAGGCTGTTAATTAGGACAATAGCGTCTATCGAGCATAGGTCGCTATATGTCATATATGTTGGTTGTCCTCTTAACCAAGGAGTGTGGAGATATTGGTATGGCATACAAATGAGATGTATGGGTCCATCATCATTGAACGTGACCAACTCCAAAGCATTCTGCTGTCGAGAATGTCTCTGATGGGTTATAGGTATAAGTATCCCTTAGACCTAAGATCATCTCAGTGACTTGCAAGCAACTCATTATGCTTTGGTACCAGACTAACTAAATTTCTAATTTAGCAATGAAAGGCTTCTAGGGACAATCAAGTACTTACAAAGTCAGAGTGTGATCAAGATGGAATTGACCACTTCAAGAGTTGGAGAAGAATATATCACTATATTTTAATATAGCGAAACCTTGACCAAGATAATCCATCAGATGGATTTGATATTTTGAAATATAATGTAAACAACCTAGGCAAAGTTGACAATTGAACTTTGAGATATCCTACAAGTATTGTGGTCAAGGGGATGAATTATATGAAAACTATATCCGCATGATTTCTAAGGATGGTGTTCTACACCTTCGACCTATCTGACCGTCGGGTATCATTGGTAGATGGTTACTTTGATTGGTACAAAAATTTATTCTTATGCTACCGACTTAGGCTTGGACCTATGAGGTCACACACATTAGAGCTTATGATCTAATCAGATGATTGATCAACGATTAAGAATTGTTCTAGGGTTAAACAATCAATAAGATTGGTGTTTAACCTAGTGCAAGTATTGCAGGAGGATCGATTGGCAATTAGATTGCTAATTGGCCTCATTTGATTAAGCCAATAGGCTAAGATTAAGTCTTATTAAATATGATTTAATTAAATTTGGTTTGGGCATGATTGGATCAAGTTCAAATGATTTATTAGATAAGCCAAGTGCAAGGAAGAACTAGTCCTAGTCTAATTAGGACTTGGATTAACCCAATTTTTTAATTTGATGAGAAAATAAATTAAAATTAAATCTAATTTAATTTAACTTAATTAAATCCTTAAATAGGTTAGGATCTTATCTAATTGGATTGATTTAGTGTTGATTTTATTTGGTTAAATGATCTTATTTGACCAAGTCAAAATAGGAGTCCTAGTGTGACTAGGACTCCCTATCTCCTTGCGCCACCTTGGTCCCAACACCCCCCATACCTATTTTTTAGGTATATTTCATAGAAAATCCCTTTCTTTCTGATTTCCATGCGCCCTCTCTTCCTCCAAGTCAAATATGGAAGTTAGGTGGAAGACCAAGTCAAAGGAGGAATTGCTTTTGCTTAGGATTCTATGAGATAGAATCCATGTTGACCAAAACATCTTCCCTTGAGTGCCACTTTCTCTTTCAATTAATTATTCTCTTATTTTATGAAAATAATCTCTTTTTCTATGCACCCTCCCTTACTGGTCCATGCCAATAATTATGGAGGAGGAGTCCAAGAGTTGGGCACCCCAACAACTTCCCATGTTTGGATATTCCTAGTCTAGGAATTTGACCTAACTTGGACTCTTTTTTTCATATTTATTGGATAAATTTTTTTCTAATTTTTTCATGGAATATAGAGCTTTGAGAGAGGTTTGGGGTGTACAAAAAATAGAGAAAGGGGGTCCTTGGGCATGGGGGTTCCATAGGCACCAAACTATGTATCTAGGTGAGAAAAAAGAGAAGAAGAAGATGATCTTCTTCTAGGGCTATTTTATTTACAATCTCTCCTCCTTTCTTTTTGAGTTTTTTTTAGAGAGTCTCAAATCAAAAAATTCTCATCTTTTTTTTCATATTTTGGAGAGTCTAAATTTTGAAGAAAAGAGTATCGGATCAATCATTGAAGAACGATCAGCACAGTACTAGCATGCTATACTGATTTCCTGCATCAGACTTTAGATCAGAAATCATAGGCTCATGTGGACGACTCCTAGAGGTCGGATGCATGTGTGGCTCATGACTTCATCCTGAAGCCTGGATCAGCAAGTTAGAACATCTAAACTTACTCAGGTAATAGATCTGATCTGTAAACTTCATACCTACATTTGATGTAGTATAGATCTAGGTTGATTTGATCAACCTTTTTTCTTTCTTATTTAATTTAAATTTTTAATTTAATATCATATGTTGATCATGTAATAGATCTGATATCTAGGTATTTATATAATTATTTAAATAAATTTTAGATTTATTTAAGTCTTCCACTGTAAGATCTTGAAAAAGTTTTAAGATCTACTTGTGAAATCCTAGATCTGGTTCCTTCAATTGGTATCAGAGCCTAGGTTCGTATTACATGATTTTTATGCATGTTTAAATTATTTCTTAGATTAGATCTAATTTATAATCTAATTATTAAATTTAAAATTAAAAAAAAAATATTTTAAATTACATAGACTGCCATAAGATTGTCCTACTATAAGGTTTATCCCTTATAGTGAATAGATTATCCTAGTACGTGCTGATATAAAATATTAATCATAAAATTTTAGATTAGATATAAAAAATTTTATGATCTAATTAAAAATATTTTAATCTAATTTTAATCATCATAAATATGTTAGATTTGATCTAGGAAGATTTATGATTGATTATTATTGAAACTATTTCAATTACATGAACTTGTTTAGATTAGATCTAAAGTAGTTTTATGTTTATTTTACTTGCATATTGATTATGAATCAAACATGCAACTTAGTTAATAGAACCATGTTGTAAAAATATTTTACAAACATAAAAATTATTTTTGAAAAGCCGAACCCCAACCCTCAGTCCAAAACTTAATTGAGAATTAAGAAGTTGATTGATTAGGATATAGGATTGTGAATTGAAGATTCTAAGACACAAATCATAAGACATTGGATTAAATGGGTTAGTGGGGATTAGGTCTATTAATTGGGTTAGACCTAGGGTTAGATTAAAGAATGGACTTAACTAGAGAATTGACTAAATCTAATCAATTGTTATCTTAGATTAGGTCAAGAATTCTCTTGATCAATTACAATAGTTGTAGTTGGTCAAGTCCATATCTTTAACAAGATCCAAGATAGACTTGATTCTTGGCTACGCGATCTAGCATAAATTGTTAGATTGATCTAATTGAAACTAATTAAACTAGTTGGTGTCTAAGATAAATCAGACTAGTGGTTTTTAATTGGCAGCTCACTTATCTGACCATTTCTGATGGTGTCTAAGGCAAGCCTGGCAGACCCTTCCACTGATCGAACTTACCTGGCCACTTGGTGAGATTATATTTTGATCAGATCAATTGACTATTCGATCTAACTCATGTCAGCTAGGTAAATCAGTTTGACTGATTTAGGTGCTCATAGACTAGCTTATTAATAGTCTTCCTTAAGCTGACATGGTGAAGTTAGTGGGAGGATCATGACAAGTTGGTTAATCTGACCTACTCACTTCTATAAATAAATTCTCTAAAATTATTAGATCCCTAAAATAAAATAGTTATATGATAACTACATCATAGCCTTCCATTAAAGTGGATGATAATTGGTCCATCAGTTGGATAATCATTGGAGGCCCATAGGCCTAGTGCTTATCCACTAATGGAATTATCATTCATAATATGATTTCTTGGCTGTGTCTCTTTAAATGATGGTTAGGTTGACTAACCATAGTCTTAATCATTCATTAGTTAGATGGACCAAGTATCATCATGTTAATGGTTGGACCTAACTGAGAATTTTAGTGGAGGCCCTAGCCTACTGAAAAGATACCTGGGGCAAAATTAAATTACTAAAAATTGTTTGAAGAAATAATTGGTTATGAAACTATCTTTAGATGTACATGGGTTGACCAACCATAGTTGGGCTTATGTGCAGTCTATGTGGATTCTAGCTACCCACTAAGAAATTAGGGTAATTCCTCGAATTGGAGGTAGAGTCTACCAATTCGAACAAAATAGTGGAAGAAATCTTTTGATTAAAGTCCAAATCATTAGAATTAATGAATCAATTACTAATTTGGCTTTTGGTTCTCCTTTGTGTAGTTAAACTGAAACTATAATTGCTCCATTCACTGTTAGACAGTGATTAAACTTATGGGATCCAACTTCAATAATAAGTATCGAAAGTTGAATATTAATCAGCAGCACGAAGTGGTTCGTGCTGGGGCCTCTATGCCCAATTTAAACATAAGGTCCAAGAATAACCAAGATCAGGTAGAGTGCTTTCATTATAAGAAGCAAGGGGATTGGAGGAGGAACTGTCCTCATTATCATGATTCCCATGACCCCAATAGGCTAAATAAGAGAGATGAGCAAGTAGTTGCTGATCAAGAATGTTATATGATAACACCTTATAATTTCTCTATTTATAATATTTCTACTTAGGTATTGGATACCGAAAGTCTAGTCCATATTTGTAATGCATTGCAAAGGCTTCAGGTTAGTAGAAAATTTGAAAATAATAAGCGATTCCTAAATGTTGGAGATGGAAGGTCTGTTCCAGTTCTAGCTATGGGAATAGTTCAACTCATTTTCAATACTAATATCATTTCTCTAAATGAATGTCATTATTGTCCTTCTTTTCTGATGAATATAATCTCTATTGTCCTTTTGGCCAAAGATGGTTATCATTTACCAATAAAAGAAGATTATTGTCACATTATTATGAATAACAATACCATAATGCAAGGATAATGAAGAAATGGTGTTTACATTTTATCACAACCTGTGAGTGTAATGTACACTTCTAGAAAACATCCTAGATTAGATAATATCTCTGATATGTACCTATGGCACTGTAAGCTAGGTCACATAAACAAGAATAGGATAAATAAATTGACTCAAGAGGGAATTCTCAAAGTCAGTGATTATGAATCACGTCCAACCCATGAATCTTGTCTTCTTGGAAAAATAACCAAGTCACCTTTTACTAGAAAAGGTGAGAGAGCCATTGAGCTCTTAGGTCTAGTACATACTGATGTATGTGGATCAATGAGCATAGGTGCCATAGGTGGATATTTTTACTTCATCACTTTCACAGATGATCTATCCAGGTATGGATATATTTATCTGATGAAACATAAGTCAGATTCATTTGAAATGTTCAAAAGATTTTGAAGTGAAGTAGAAAAATAAACTAGAAAAAGTATTAAATCTCTTCGATCAGATCAAGGAGGTGAATATCTGTCTTGTGAGTTCTTGACATATCTAGGAGAGAATGGGATTCTCTCATAGTGGACTCCTCCTAGCACACCACAACATAATGGTGTATCAGAAAGGAGAAATCGAACATTGTTGGATATGGTTCGATCCATTATGGGGTTTGCTAGTTTGTCTATTTTATTTTGGGGTTATGCTCTTGAGACTGCATGTTATATATTGAACAATGTACTAAGTAAATCTATCAGAAAGACTCCATATAATATATGGACAGGGCGTAAGCCTACACTCTCTCACCTATGGGTTGGGGATTGTCTGGTTTATGTCAAATGTTTGCATACAGATAAGCTTGGACCCCGGTCTGATAAGTGTGTGTTGATAGGGTATCCCAAAGAATATAAAGGTTGCTATTTCTACCATGCTAATGAACAAAAGGTGTTTGTCAGTTTTAAGACAATCTTTTTGGAAAAGGAGTTCCTTGGTGAAGGAACTGTTGCTTTTAAGGTTGAACTTGACAAAGTTCACCAGGTAGAAAAATTGACACCTATAATTGAACCTGAGTCGAATCTAATTAGATCAGATCCAGAGCTTAGAGTACTTGCACCATTAAGGCGATTCGGTAGAGTACCACATCATCCAGACAGATACTATGATTTCTTGGTCCAGGATGGTAATCCCATCGAACTCGATGAGAACGATGAGGACCCGATCACTTACATGGATGCTATGCAGAGATCCGACTCTAAGAAATGGCTAGAAGCCATGAGATCCAAAATGGATTCCATGAAGGTCAATGATGTATGGACATTAGTTGACCCACCTAAAGGTGTGAAGTCCATTGGGTTTAAATGTGTATTCAAAAGAAAAAAAGGTATAGATGAAAAGATGGTGACCTATAAAGTCCGTCTGATTGCCAAGGGGTATCATCAATATTATGATATTGACTATGACGAGACATTCTCTCCAATTGCAATGCCCAAATCCATTCAGATAGTGCTTGCAATAGCTGCCCATTTTGACTATGAGGTCTAGCAGATGGATGTGAAGACAACTTTTCTAAGTGGAGAGCTGATTGAAGAGGTGTATATGATACAACCTGAGGAGTTCACATCCACAGATTAGTCCAAGATGTGCAGGCTTTAGAGGTCCATTTATGAATTGAAGCAAGCATCTCGGAGTTGGAACATACATTTTGATAAAGTAATCAAAACATATGACTTCGTTAAGAATGGAGAAGAGCCTGCATTAATAAATGGGCAAATAGTCTAGTAGTTGTATTCCTTGTCTTGTATGTGGATGACATTCTTTTAATCGAGAATGACATCCCCATACTACAAGGATTAAAAGTCTGATTGTCATTACAGTTCTCCATGAAGAACTTGTAGAAGTATCCTACATCCTAAGGATGAAGATCTATAGGGATAGATCTAAAAGGATGCTTGGTACATACCAGTCCACGTACATAGAGACTGTGCTGAAGAGGTTCAGCATAGAGAATTCCAAAAAGAGTTATCTTCCTATAGGCCAAAAAATTTTTCTTTTTAAGAAAGATTGTCCGACAACTCCTGAAGAGAGAGAGCGTATGAGTAGAATTCCATATGCTTCAACAGTGGGGTCTATTATGTATGCAATGATATGTACGAGACCAGACGTGGCTTACTCATTAGGAGTAGTGAGTAGATACCAGTCTGACCCTAGAGAAAATCACTAGAAGGTGGTTAAAACCATCCTTAAGTATCTAAAAAATACTAAGGACCAATGGTTGGTTTATGGTGAGTCAGATATGAAGCTTGTGAGATTTACAAATTTTAGCTTTCAATTTGATCATGATGACAGTAAAAGTGTGTCGAAAAATATCTTTACACTAAATGGTGGAGCCATTTACTGAAAAAGTTCCAAGCAGAATATAGTGGCTGACTCTGTTTGTGAAGTAGAGTACATGGCAGCATTAGATGTTGCAAAGAAAGCTGTGTGGCTGAAAAAGTTCATCACCGAGCTCGGAGTAGCACCCTCCATTGATGGTCCAGTCCTGCTCTACTGTGATAGCACTGGCACCATAGCTCAAGCAAAGATATTGAAGGCACACCAGCAGACAAAGAATATTCTGCACCACTTTCATTTGGTCCGTGAGATCATGGATCATGGTGACGTCGACCTTTAGAAGATCGACGAAAAGGAGAACCTAGCCGACTCCTTTACTAAAGCCCTGGCAATCAAGAAGTTCAACAACCATAAGTCAAAGATGGGTATTAGATACTATGCCGAGTGGCTTGAGGACAAGTGGGAGTTATTAGAAATTATGTTCCAAATCCAATCGTTAGCCTATTGATGGTTGAGATATTATAATTAATTTTTTTAATTAATAAAAAATATTTTGACATCTTTTTTATCATAAGTTTATATCTTCTAATGAACTCTATTATTGTGATGAAGTCCTTAGGACTATTTAGTTTCGATAAAGAGAGGATTTATCGATTAGTCCTTAAATTTGTTCACGAGCAAATGATAGATTGTTAATTAGGACAACAGCATCTATCGAGCATAAGTCGCTATATATCATATAGATTGATTGTCCTCTTAACCAAGGAGTGTGAAGATATTGGTATGGCATACAGGTGTGAAGTATGGGTACATCATCATTGAATGTGATCAACTCCAGAGCATTCTGCTATCGAGAATGTCTTTGATGGGTTATAGGTATAAGTATCCCTTAGATCTGAGATCACCTCAGTGACTTTCAAGCAGCTCACTATACTTTGGTATCGGACTAACTAAATTTCTAATTCAAGAATGAAAGGCTTCTGGGCTTAGTCAAATACTTGCAAAGTTAGAGTGTGATCAAGATGGAATTAACCACTCTAAGAGTTGGAGAAGAATATATCACTGTATTTCAATATAGCAAAATCTTGGCCAGGATGATCCATCAGATGGATTTGATATTTTGAAATACAATGTAGACAATCTGATTAGAGTTGATAGTTGAACTCTAAGGTATCCTACGAGCATTATGGTCAAGGGGATGAATTATACGGAAACTTTATCGGCATGGGTTCTAAGGATGGTGTTCTACACCTTTGAACTATCCGACCGTCGGATATCATTGCTAGATGGTCACTTTGATTGATACAGAAAATTACTATACTACCAACTTAGGTTCGGACCAATGAGATAACACACATTAGATCTTACGATCTGATTGGATTGTTGATCAACGATTAAGAATTGTTCTAGAGTTAAAGAATCAATACGATTGTTGTTTAACCTAGTGCAAGTATTACAGGAGGATCGATTAGCAATTGGATTACTAATTGACTTAATTTGATTATAAAAATAGGCTAAGATTAAGTGTAATTAAATATGATTTAATTAGATTTAGTTTGGACTTGATTGGATAAAGTTCAATTGGTTTATTGGATAAGCCAAGTGCAAGAAAGAACTAGTCCCAGTCTAACTAGGACTCGGATTAACCCAATTTTCTAATTTGATTAGAAAATAAATTAAAATTTAATTTAATTTAATCAAATTTAATTAAATCCTTAAATAGGTTAGGGTTTTATCTAATTGGATTGATTTAATTTTAATTTTATTTGGTTAAAAGATCTTGCTTGACCAAGTCAAAATAGGAGTCCTAGTGTGACTAGGACTCCCTAACTCCTTGCGCCACCTTGGTCCCAATGCCCCCCATACCTATTTTTTAGGTATTTTTCATGGAATATCCCTTTCTTCCTGATTTTCACACCCCCTCGCTCCCTCCAAGTCATATATGGAAGTTAGGTGGAAGACCAAGTCAATGGAGGAATTGGTTTTGGTTAGGATTCTATGAGATATAATGCTTGTTGACCAAAACAACTTTCCTTGAGTGCTACCCTCTTTTTTTAATTAATTATTCTCTTATTCTATAAAAATAATCTCCTTTCTTGGGCACCCTCCCTTGTTGGTCCATGCCAATAATTATGGAGGAGGCACCCAAGAGTTGGGCGGCCCAACAACTTCCCATGTTTGGATATTCCTAGTTTAGGAATTTAACCTAACTTGGACTCTTCTTTTTCCCTATTTATTGGACGAATTTTTTTTTGATTTTTTTGTGGTATACAGACCTTTGGGAGAGCTTTAGGGTGTGGAAAAATCAGAGGATGATGATCCTTGGGCATAGGGGTTCTATAGGCACCAAACTAGGTATCTTGGTGAGAAAAAAGAGAAGAAGAAGAGGGTCTTCTTCTAAGGTTGTTTTATTTACAATCTTTTCTCCTTTATTTTTGAGTTTCTTTTAGAGAGTCTTAGATCAGAAAACTCTCATCTTCCTTCTCATATTTTGGAGAGTCCAAATTTTAAAGAAAAGAGCATTGGATCGATCATTGAAGAAGGATCAACATAGTACTAGCATGCTGTGCTGATTTCCTGCATCTGACTTCAGATCAGAAATCATAGGCTCGTGTGGATGACTTCTAGAAGCTGGATGTGTGTACGGCTCGTGACTTCATCCTCAAGCCTGGATTAGTAAGTTAGAATGTCTAAACTTGCTCAGGTAATAGATCTGATCTATAAACTTCATACCTATATTTGATCTTCGTACCTATATTTGATGTAGTGTAGATCTAGGTTAATTTGACCAACCTTTTTTCTTTATTATTTAATTTTAAATTTTGATTTAATATCATATCTTGATCATGTAATTGATATGAGATGTAGATAATTATATGATCATTTAAATAAATTTTAGATTTATTTAAGTCTTCTGCTGTAAGATCTTGAAAAAGAGTCAAGATCTATCTATAAAACCCAAGATCTGGTTTCCTCAATTAATTCATATGATGGATATTATGATTTGATGAGATCACCTTAACCCTAATCCGATCGGAGCTCAAGATAGGGAAACCTAATCACATAGGTAACTGCATTAAGAGGTTTGCTTTTAGTTCTGATGGATTGCCACCATATGCTGCTAGGTGTCACTGATGGATTTTGGAAGCAACTAGAATGATTTGGATGATCGATCATACTAGTTGTCTGAATTAGAAAAGTTCTGATACATCGGAAGATATTTTGATCATGCCAATGATAGAGATCGTGACATATCTCATTACCATATGAAACTGAACCTAACTGGGTCATTCAAACAAAGATTTGGATCTAGATGTCATCAATTAAACTAACCCAGTTCAATTGATTTGAATAAGATTCAATTAGGTTCAAGAGAATCGTGCTAACACACGATTGAGCCTACTATTCTCCTTTAATAATCATTATAGCTTATCACAATTGAGCCAAATGTATTTGGACTCACTCAGGAACCTTCACTTGGTCTGACTAGAGCTTGTCCAATTCAGAAAAGGGTTGTCTTAATTTATAAGATAAATTTAAGATAATACCTATCATTTTCAATCACCTGCTAATTCCTATTTTCGTACGTTGGTCAAATGTTGACCCTAGATACTTGGACATCCGCCCAAGTGTCATGGGCCTATAGGAGAGTACCTAGGGTCTTGTCCCCCTGCTAAAATATAGATAGAAAGAGGGCACATGTCTAGGGAGGCGTGCATCCCATGAGGATAAAGGAGGAGTCCCATACAAATGGGAGTCAAGGGTTGCTTCAGGGGATTAAACTCTGTGGCACCAAGAACTCTTGTTTGACCCAGTCTTAGCGCCACCTTAGTTGGATTTTGAGGGTCTCTCATCTGATTGGATCCGATGATGTCATCCCACCAATCAGATTTAGATCTGATTGCTCAAAGGGCCATGATTGGTCGGGTTGATGTGGCACTGCATGGCGCAATAGGATCTATATAAACCCTATCTGTGCTAGGTTTTAATGTTTTCTACCTTTAGCCCATGCCACATAGCCTCTCTCCCATCTTTTTCATGCGACCCTCTGGTCCTCTCTCTTCTCTCCATGCCAAAGGTGTTTTGGGCATGAATAAGGTGCGATCCAAGCAAGTGAAAGGCACCAAAAAAGGTAGAAGGCAGCATTGCTGCAAGAGACAATGGCAGTTCTTCAAAATGAGTTTTGAAGTCCTTCAAGACTAGATCTATATCTAATTTTTGGAGAATTGATTGAGAAGAAGAAGATCTTCAATCCTGCCTGAGTGGATACTAGTAGAGGTCAGACGCTTGCATGGCTACATTCAGAATCTCAGACAAACATCAGGATCATCATAAGATAATTGGATTACCCAAAAAAAAGGTATAATTAAATTAAATTAAAATTTTATTTTATTTTTATTATTAGATCAATAAGATCAGATCTAAGCAGTCTTAGATCTAATTAGGATCTTAGAGAAAAAATTTTTATAATATCCCTCATGATCCAATCAGATCTAAACGAATCTGACCCGGAAAATAGGTTTTTCTCTTCACATGGTTACCATATAATTCATCCCTTTGACCATTAATGCTCAAAACAACTTCGAGTATACTGTTAGACACTCATACAAGTCAACTCTATTATACCTTAAAATTTTGCAAATCTCGTGACTCCTTACGAAGATTACGTAGGTCTAGGTTTTGCTAAATTGAAACACAATGAGACATTCTCTTTCTAAAGTTAATCAGGAGTGGTCAATCCCATCTTGACTCACACACTAACTTTATAAGTACTTGAATATACCTAAAAACCTTCCAAACCTATATTAGAAATATAGGTAGTCCGATATCAAAGTATAGTGAGTTGCTTTGATGTCACCATGGTGATCTCAGATTGGAGAGATACTTATGTCCATTGGCCTTAGCTAGCTACTCTTAATAGTAGAGTGCTACATTGATCACGTTTAGTATAAATATACTCCTACATCTCACCTAGATGTCATAACAGTATCTCCATCCCACTTGGTTATGAGGACAGTCAATGCATATAGCATACAGTGACCTACACTCGATAAGTTAACGTCCTTATTAGTAACCTATCATTTAGTCATGAATAATTTAAGAACCATTCGATAAATTCTTCTTTATCAATTGCTTGTGGTTCTAAGGACTTCATCATAATTTAGAAGTTCATTTAAGAAAGATAGAATTTCTATGATGAACCCACCAAATAACTATTATTATTAGATAATTCATATACTAATTCCAATCATCTACTACTTAGATAATTAGCTTTAGGACACATCTTCCAACTACTCCCACTTGAACTAAAATCAATCAGAATGATATCAAATATCCTATCTTTCACTTGAGTTCATAGAACTCCTTAGTTCCAAGGTCTTAGCAAATGGGTCAGTCAAGTTTTCCTTTTTCATCAATCTTCTAAAGATTGACGTTACTTTGATCTAAAATCAAAGTTGATAGCAATTTAGAATATGCTGGTCTTTTGGTTCTTTAGCCTGAGCTATGGCACCAATGCTATGATAGGACTGGACCATCAATGAAGGGTGGCACTCCCAAACTATTAATGAACCTCAGTAACTACACAGCTTATATGGCAGCATCATATGCCATGATGTACTATACATTATTAACTGAAAAGGCTACAAAATCCTGCTTGAAAACTTTATGTAGATTGCTCCTGCAATTAAGGTATGATCTGACATTCTCTTGTTGTCATCTTATTCTGAATTTAAAACATCCACATATTTTAAGTTAGTATTTTCATATTTGAGTCACTTGATCTTAGTATTTCTCAAATACTTAGGGATTGTCTATACAATCTTTCAGTGGTTCATACTTAGATCATACAGGTATTTACTCAATACAAGTCTTTACCTTCCCATTTGCACTACTCTGATCCTTTTGAAAATCCATTTACACCCAATGGATTTTATCTCTTCAGGTGAATTATCTAGTGTTCGTAAACTATTGATTTTCATGGTCTTCAATTTGGATTATGTGACTCTAAGCCACTTCTCACAGTCAGACCACTGCATTGCATCCCTATAGGTGATCGAATCCTTATTGTTCTCATTGAGCTCAATAGGATCGCCATCCCAGACCTAGATATTGAAATATCTATCTGACTAATGTGGTACTTTATCGAATCTTCTTAGGGATGCCACTTGAATGGGCTCCGAATTTGATCTGATCAAATTTAGCTCTGTAGGTTTACTAGATTATGTCGGTTCTTTTCTACCAGTCAAATTTTTCTAAGTTTAACTTGAAGGCATTAGTTCTTTCTCTAAGGAACTCCTTTCCAAAAGGAATGCACTATGACTGATGAACATCTAATGTTCTTCAGTATGGTAGAGTTAATAACCCTCAAACACCTATTGGATCAAGATCCAAGTTTATCTATATACAAACTTATGACATTGGCCGATCAATCCTAAATCCAAAGGTGAAAGAGTCTAGGTCTACGCCCAATCCATATCCATATGGAGATTTATAATAGATTTACTTGGTATATATTCAGAGTAAAACTAGTAGTCACAAGAGCACAACCCTCAAATAGGCAGACAAGTAAATCCTATTATGGATCGAACCATGTCTAATAAAGTTCAACTTCTCCTTTTAGATACACTATATTCCAAAAAGAAATCCACTGAGAGAGAACCCTATTCTCTCCTAAGTATGTCACAAACTCACTGGATAAGTATTCGCCTCTTCAATCTAATTGAAGAGTTCCAATACCATTTTCAGTTTGTTCTCCTATTTCATTATTGAATCGTTTAAGCATTTCAAATGATTCAAGCTAGACGGTCCCATGCTAGAATAGGTCATCTTTAATGAAATATTAATATCTTCCTTTGGCACTTAAGTTCATAGATCCATATACATCACTATGTATGAGACTTAGAACTTTATCAACTCCATCTTTTCCAATAAAAGGTGACATTGTCATCTTTCCAAGAAGATAAGACTCATAGGTTATCAATAATTCACAATCATTGATGTCAAGGTTTTTGTCTTAAGCTAACCTATTTATCTTGTTCTTGTCAAAATGACTAAGCCTATAATGCCAAAGATAGACATCCATGACATAATCTAACTTGGGTATTTATGAAATGTGTACATTACACTTAACAGGCTATTTAAATATTTAAACAACATTTTCTTATTGTCCATGTTATATTGTAATATTATTCATAATAATATCACGACAATCTTCTTTATTGATAAATAATAACCATCTCTGACCAAAAGGCTAATAGAGATCACATTTATAATAAATGATGGACAATGATGATAATAACTCAAAATGACATCTTTTGAAAATAAGCTTGATAATTTCTAAAGCTAGGATTAGAACAAGACTTCCATCCCTAACGTTCAGGTGTCTCTCACCATTTTCAAACATTCCACTTTTCAGTAGTTCTTGCAATAAATTGTATAAGACCATCGGTATCCAATACCCAGGTAATACAATTATATATAAAAAAATTTTAAAATATTATCATATAACATCTTTCATGAGCAACTCTTACTCCTTTCTTTTGTTCAACCTATTATGATCAAGGGAAGCAAGACAATTCTTCTTTCTATGATCCAGCTTCTAACAGTAGAAGCAATATGCCTGATTTGGATCAATTTTTGATTAATTATTTTAACTGGGCTTACAAGCTCCAATATGAACCAATTCGTACTGCTGAACCAATTTTAACTTTCGATACTAATTATCGAAGTTAGGTCCCATAAGTTATCATTGTCTAATAATGATTGGTGCAATTAGGGTTTAGCCTTATTCTCTGAGAAAAGAGAACATAAACCTAAGTACATGAATTATATTAAGCCTGGAGATTTGGACTTTAGTCTTAAGGTTCATTCAATATTTTATTCAAATTTATAGCCTCTACCTCCAATTCAAAAAATTATTTTAATTCCCTAGTAGGTACTAGAATCTACATAGATTGCGCATGAGCCCAACTTTGGTTAGCCAATCCATGTGCATCTACGGGTAGGTTTATTAATCAATTATTTTTCTAAATAATTTTTAGTAATTTAATTTTATCTCAAAAATCTAATCAGTAGGCTTTGGCCTCTACTATAAGTATCCGATTAGGTCCAACCATTAACTTGACTTTACTTGGTGGATCTAACCAATGAATGATTAGGCCTAACTTTGGTTAACCAACCTAACCAACATTAGACAGACACTTCCAAGTTATCATATTATGAATGATAATTTCATTAGTCAATAAGCACCGAACCTTTAGGTCTCTAATGATTATTGAGATAACAAACCCATTATCATCCAACTTCATGAGAGGCTATGACTCAGTTATCTCCACAACTTTATCATTTTAGGAACCTAATAATTTTAGAGGATTTAAATTATTAGTGATTTAAGGATAGAAAAGACAAGGACCAATTTGCTTCCACTGACCTCTGATAAGTATAATAAATTCATCAATAAAAGTATTAATTTATCAATTAATTGATATTAATTTTTAAAAATTAATAATCAATTTATATATAATTTTTGAAAAATTCATATTTTTATTAATTTAAAAATAATAAAAAATAATAAAAATTAAAAAATAAAATTTTATTATCAATAGAAAGAGCTCATTTTTTTAATCACAACGAAATAAATTTTAAGTAAAACAGAGCTAAAATGAAAAAGATATGAATTTTGAAAGATATAAAATAAATAAAAATTAAATAAAAAAAAAGAAAACAGCTCAGCCGGCTCCGTAAGCCGAGCCACCAAGCCAAGTCGAGCCACCAAGCCAAGCCAAGCCATCAAGCCGACTCAGCCGTTGAAGCCATCAGCCGGTCCACGATCTAGGCGTGGACCGCCAGCTCAGCAAATTTCGGCGAATCAGAGATTGCCACGTGGTGGACCTAGACCCCTTAAAGGTCTACAGAAATTTATCGCGGCTAACAAGGGTAATTCAGTCTTTTCATCCGACAATAGCGGCGCTGATTGGTTGCGGTGTGCGGTGCGGTCGGTCCACGCGGTCCATGGGAACAGTTATTGCGCGATCGGACGGATGTGGTTGTTTGCGGTCAGGATCGGACGGCTGTGGTTGCTTCCGAATTTTATTTAGATACAAACATCATGCGGATCACCATCGGACGGCAGCGCTCGATCTAGGCGATGATCCGACGGTCCAGAACACTGCCGGCGGTGATCAAGACTTTCGAAGCGCGATTTGCGGCCAGATTTCCTCGATCAAGCGCGATCCAACGGCCAGAATTTAATCCGACCCGATCTGAGCTTATCTGCATCCGATTTTGATGATTTTTGGACCGTTGGATTCCTATTGAACGGCTGGATTTTATCAGATTTAGCAGAGTCGTATCAGAGCTATTTTGATTCAAATTTTATCCGAATTTCTTTGTATTTTTATGATTACAAAGGCTATTAGTCCCATATTGCCTTTAGAAAAAATATCCAGCCCTCCTAGCTCTATAAAAAGGACCCCAGGCCATCAAAAATTGATATCTCCGATCAAGGTGAAGCTTTGGTACAGGGCGAAGCCAGGCTATGGGTTAAAGGCTGCTTCGAAGCAACGGATGCCGAGAAGAAGAGCCGAGCTTCTACACCATCTTTCTGCCAATGCCGATCCAAGATCAGAGATCAGGCTATTTTATTTTATTTTTTTTTTAAATTTTATGTATTTAAATTCTGAAATTTTAGTTAATAAAAATTTTATTTTTGCATTTTAATTTCTTGCTTTTTATTTTTATTGCAATTTAATTTCTGCACTTTAAATTATTGCTTTATAAGTAGATGCTAAGATCTAACTAGTAGATCTTAGTACCAAGTTTAAATTCCTGCATCTTTTAATTTTTACTTTTAATTTTCCGACTTCAATCCTAATTCATAAAACTCCTTTTCTTCTTTTCTTTTCAAAAATCAAAGATTTCAAATCTAAAAACACTACCTTCCCTGTGGATTCGACCCGACTCACTGCTATCTACGCATTTTTAAATTATTTTAAGAAGTCGGATTAAACTGATAAACACGGTGTCTTAACGACAACATCGCGTTCCCTATCAAGTTTTTGGCACCATTGCCGGGGAAGGAATAGATGCTATTTTTTTTCTTTGATTTCTTTGATTTTTTTTATAAATTAATTATTTTTTTTAATATTGCTTACTAATTTTTTTATTTATTTTGTAGAAAAAAAAGGGAGAAAACGAAGAAAGCATCTAATTTTGGTAAGATCAATCCTAACCCTAGTTCTCTTTTCTTTTTATTTTATTTATTTATTTATTTTATTTTTAAATTAATTTAAAAAATATTTATTTAAACCTAATTAAAAAATCTCATGATAAGATTAGAAATCTTAACTGCTTAGAGCATGCATCATATTAGTTTTATTTTTATCTTTATTTTTATTTTTATTTTTTGGTGATTGCTGGAGGCAAGGTAAGCCTTTCAGAATTTAATTAGTTGCATGCATCTAGTTTAAATTGCATAAAACCCTTTGATTGAATTTTTTTTTTTTTTTTTTCGTGCATATTCATATTAAATCAAATTAAGGGCACAACCCAATTAAACAAGATAAGGTGGGGATTTGATCACCCTTCCTTAGCCCACAAACAACCAACCAGCATCCTGCATTGACCTAAGCCTTTAAATTAAAATCAATTAGACATCAACCCTAGGAACTCGAGCTCAATAGGACAAGGAATCCTAAGAGTTGAACCGGGTTAGGATAAGTCAATTTGACTGGTGTCTAGGAAAGTGGTTCAGGGACGATTGGGCCCGAAGGAAGGTGGTTTCTAATTGGTTCCGTTCGCTTACCTGGCCAAGCACAATTGGTGTCTAAGGCAAGCAACGGGGGGACTCCCACCAACCTTACACTTACCTGGCCAGTTGATTGGCTAATCCTACACTTGGAGGGCTTGAAGGTGACCTTGGCAGTTAGGAGCTGTCTAGATCTAGGATAACCCTTAGTCAGGATTGATTGACCAACTTGATTGCTAACGAATATCAAACCTAATTAAACTTAATTCTTCTCTCTCTTCTTAGTTCTAGGACTCCTTAGGACCTCTTCTTTAGAACTCTTCTTTCTTTCTTTTTCTTACTCCTCTAAAAATAAAATAAAAATAAAATAAAATAAAAATTAAACTAACTAAAAATTAATAATTAAATTAAATTAAAATTAATAAATAAAAAAAATTAAAAAAATTAATTTTTAATATAATAAAATAATAATAATAATAATAAAATAAAAAAAATATTCTAAAAATTTTTAAACCATACATTAGGGTTACACTAATACATGCATGGTAGGAAATTATTTTTTCTGATTTAGTTGAACATAATTGAATGGTTGATTCACATTAAACATAATAATCAAATGGCTAATATGAATCTAATTTTCCAAAAATTAGGTAAAGTTGACCTTCTTGCTCAGAAAATAGATCAACTCCTAACCCTAGGTCAACAATCTCCTGCACAATTCACATCATCTTCTAATTATCAGGAGAATTATTCAATCTATGCTAGTCCAACCCAATCTGTTCTAGTCCAACCCATCATATAAGTGAATATCCTATGACTGCACAGTTTTCATATTTTATCCAAGAACAAGTTCAAGCTACTCAAGAATACTCCAAATTGATTAATGACCCATTTTCAAATTCATATAATTCAGATTGGAGTAACTTTAATTTTTCTTGGACATCCCTAACAGACTCAGGCTCAGACCCAAATTTCACTTGAGCAAAATTATCAAAATTATGCCTATAATAATGGTCAGCCTAGTCAGTTTAATTCAGCCATCATATTATAATCAGCCTTCATACCCACCTCCTCAACAGACCAATCTAGCTGATGATAGATTTAACCAACTTCAACAATTAATTCTAACTCAACAGCAATCTATCGCCAGACTAGAAGCTCAAATAGGATAATTAGTTGAGTCTAACATGAGGAGAGAACTAGATCAACTACCGAACCTACCAATTTCAAATAACCCACCTAATGACTACCAACCACCTGGATTAAATTATCAATCTAATGTTTCATCTAAGAATCTCCAATTTGAGAATACCAAAGTAATTTCTGAACTTAAAAGCTATAGGAATTCTTATGGACCCATACCAAGACCAGGTGAGAGAGGCTAGTACTGATGCTAGCCAAAATAAAAATTTAGAGGAACTGGTTAGTACTGAGACTAACCACATAGAAGAACCCAAGCCAGGAATTAGTACTGATGCTAGTTCTAATTTAAATGAGATAGAAATAAGGAAAAAGAGAATAGATGATTTACCCGAGACTTATAAACCTAATGTCCTATTCCCTTCAACCCTAGAAGCTGGTTCTTCTTATAAAAATCAAAAGGCATGTAATGAAATATCAATGGAGTTGTTTAAGCAGGATCACATTAATTTACCTCCAGAATTAAAATCGCCTTTAGTCACCATTCCAGCACCCATTGAATCAAACTTAACTCCTAAAACTCCATTCATGAGCATTTTAGAAGAACAAATAGGAGTAATTCTTAATAAACATGGGTCTGAGAATGGAATCATAAAATATATCCCAAAAATTAACAGTGAATATATCAATAATGGGATTAAAAATCAACATCAACTTTCTGAGATTGGCAATCCAAAACCATTGGAATTTGTCAATCCAATATTCGACACAGGATAGTGAGCTGCATTGTGTCTGGCTGAAGACGGTAAACTTAGCGCTTGTTGGGAGGCAACCCAATATTTAGTTTTTATCTAATTTATCTTTTTAGTTTATTTTCTTTTTAGGATAATTTGAATAAGTTGGAGGGAGAGCTCAAATTTGTAAAGGCATGTGCTGGACCAAAAAAAATAAAATAAAATAAATAAATAAATAAATAAATAAATAAAAAAAAAATATATATATATATATACTGAGTTAGGTGTATTCTTCCATGTTCTTTATTACATCCTTTATTTTTTCTTCTCCATTGAGGACAATGTCGATTAAGTTGGGGGGAGGGAAAAATAAAAAATTTTAAAATTTTAAGTCCTCGAAAAAGTTAGTATTTAGTATTTAGATACTTGATTACGCTTAAGAATCGAATTAAACTAAGCATTTTTAAAAAGAAAATTGATGCACAGATTAGAGAATCTATGAGATATTGAGGAATCAAGTATTAAGAAAATTCAATAAAGATTTAAGTCCAGAACATAAAAATTTTTTTTTTTTTGGAGCATTTCTAATTATTTCTACTAGCATCAAAGAAAAATCTACTTTTTATAGGCTTGTGTAGGGTAACTATACGTTTCTTCATATAAAAATTTATTTTAATAAAATAGTTTCCAAGTACTTCTCACTGAGTAACCGGGCCTCTTTGCCTAAGCAAGCATTGAGTTTCGCGTCAAAAGGTGGGAAGGGCAAAGAAGCTCGTTGTAAAGCTAGTCTTAACTCGTAGCCTATTTGATTCGAGCTAGTAAGCCCGAGGGGTATTCTATACCTAGTGCCCTAAAGCCAACTGGTTTGGGAGTCATTGGCCCAAGACTCGCTACATGGATCAAATAGAAAGCTTAAGGAGTTAAGACACTCAATAGTGGTACAACGTTAAAAAAAAAAAAAAAAAAAAAAAAAAAAAGAAACATTGGTTTTCCCACCGAGTAACCGGGTCCCGTTGCCTAAGTAAGCAATGATATTCGCATCAAAAAGTGGGCAATGTAAAAATAAAAATTAATAAATGAAGGATGGAAGTAGCAATACACCTGCCTATATGAAAGTTTAGACAAATCAGAGATAAAAGTGGAATAATTTAGAAAAAGTTCTGAAAAATTTAATGTTCTTTACTTAATTTTTCTATTGATAAGTATTAATACCCCAATGATATGTCTCATTTAAGCTCTACTGAATATCAATGGCCATTTTGAAAATTGCTTAGGTAAAATTCGAAACTCTAAAGTTAAAAGGTATTTAAAACTAAATTCTTTCTTTACTCGAGGACGAGCAAAGCTTAAGTTGGGGGGTGTGATAAGTATCATAAATTCATCAATAAAAGTATTAATTTATTCAATTAATTTATATTAATTTTTAAAAATTAATAATCAATTTATATATAATTTTTGAAAAATTCATATTTTTATTAATTAAAAAATTAATTAAAAAAAATAAAAATAATAAAAATTAAAAAATAAAATTTTATTATCAATAGAAAGAGCTCATTTTTTTTATCACAACGAAATAAATTTTAAGTAAAATGGAGCTAAAATGGAAAAGATATGAATTTTTAAAAATATAAAATAAATAAAAATTAAATAAAAAAGAAAATGGCTCAGCCGGCTCCGCAAGCCGAGCCACCAAGCCAAGTTGAGCCACCAAGCCAAGCCAAGCCATCAAAGCCGACTCAGCCGTTGAAGCCATCAGCCGGTCCACGATCCAGGCGTGGACCGCCAGCTCAGCAAAATTCCGGCGAATCAGAGATTGCCACGTGGTGGACCTAGACCCCTTAAAGGGTCTACAGAAATTTATCGCGGCTCACAAGGGTAATTTAGTCTTTTCATCCGACAACAGCGGTGCTGATTGGTTGCGGTGTGCGGTGCGGCCGGTCCACGCGGTCCATGGGAACAGTTATTGCGCGATCGGACGGATGTGGTTGTTTGCGGTCAGGATCGGACGGCTGTGGTTGCTTCCGAATTTTATTCAGATACAAACATCATGCGGATCACCATCAGACGGCAGCGCTCGATCCAGGCGATGATCCGACGGTCCAGAATGCTGCCGGCGGTGATCAAGACTCCCTAAAGCACGATTTGCGGCCAGATTTCCTCGATCAAGCGCGATCCAACGGCCAGAATTTAATCCGACCCGATCTGAGCTTATCTGCATCCGATTTTGATGATTTTTGGACCGTTGGATTTCTGTTGAATGGCTGGATTTTATCAGATTTAGTAGAGTCATATCAGAGCTATTTTGATTCAAATTTTATCCAAATTTCTTTATATTTTTATGATTACAAAGGCTATTAGTCCCATATTGCCTTTAGAAAAAATATCCAGCCCTCCTAGCTCTATAAAAAGGACCCCAGGCCATCAAAAATTGATATCTCCGATCAAGGTGAAGCTTTGGTACAGGGCGAAGCCAGGCTATGGGTTAAAGGCTGCTTCGAAGCAACGGGTGCCGAGAAGAAGAGCCGAGCTTCTACACCATCTTTCTGCCAATGCCGATCCAAGATCAGAGATCAGGCTATTTTATTTTATTTTTTTTTAAATTTTATGTATTTAAATTCTAAAATTTTAGTTAATAAAAATTTTATTTTTGCATTTTAATTTCTTGCTTTTTATTGCAATTTAATTTCTGCACTTTAAATTATTGCTTTACAAGTAGATGCTAAGATCTAACTAGTAGATCTTAGTACCAAGTTTAAATTCCTGCATCTTTTAATTTTTACTTTTAATTTTCCGACTTCAATCCTAATTCCTAAAACTTCTTTTCTTCTTTTCTTTTCAAAAATCAAAGATTTCAAATCTAAAAACACTACCTTCCCTGTGGATTCGACCCGACTCATTGCTATCTACGCATTTTCTAAATTATTTTAAGAAGTCGGATTAAACTGATAAACACGGTGTCTTAACGACAACATCGCGTCCCTATCAACCTCACTAAGTCAAGTCCTCCCACTCACTTCTTAAATCATCGACAAGGACTAGGATCAATTTTAGTTCATGGGCACGTAGATCAGTCTTATTGAATGAAATCAGTCTCATTGATTTTCTATGTGACATGGGCTAGCACGAATCAATAAGCAACCTAATCAAAACCTGATTAACCATATTGGTTAGGTAAGTGAGATCGATGGAAGGATCTGCCAAGGCTTACCTTAGACACCATTAGAAATGTTCAGGTAAGTGGGCTACCAATTAAAACCCATCAGTCTGAGCCAGACATATCTTAGACAGTAATCAATTTATCAATTTTGATTTGGTTTGCCTAAAGATTGAGGCTCGACCACTAAGCCATGATCAGTATCCATTTGTTAAATGTATCGACTTTGATCAACAATAACTATTGAATTAATCTAAAAAAATGATCTAATTCTAATTAACTATTAATTAGACTTGATCAATTTCTTGACTAAGTCCATATTTAATCTAACCCTTGGTCTATCCCAATTAAGGACTTGATCAAAGCTAACCTATTATCCATTAATCCATGTTTTATAAAATTATCTTAGGATCTTCAAATCATAAATCTAGATCCTAAATAATCACTTAATTCTCAATTAAGTTCAAGCTTCTGAGTTTGAGTTTATAGAACCAAAGAACTAATTTTTCATTTAATCATTTGAAATATTTTCAAATTGTAAATAGTTTACATTAAATCATATTCAACAGATGATTTTAGATCTAATTTATTTTAATATTTTGATTATATCCTAGGGTTTCAAATCTAGAATTTTGCAAAAAGTAAGTTTTTAATTTAAATTTCATAAAATAAATATATCATATACATTCTAGATTCAAAACAAAATCATAATAGGATCTAAATCTAAACATGAAACACATCATATGGATCAGATCATAAACCATTTAAAATTAGATTTAAAATATAAAAATAAATCATAAATTATTTTAGATCTCATTGAACATATTTATGATTCAGATTATTTAGGTCAGCACATACTAGGACAATCTTTCCACTGTAAGGGGTAAATCTTACAGTAGGACAATCTTATAGCATTATATGCAATCCGATATTATTTAGATATAATCTAAATAATCTAAAATAGATCTAATATCTATTTAGTTTTAGATTTAAAATAAAAAATTGAATCTTAAATTTCTTAGATCTAATCTAAATAGTTCTGATTCATATTCTGATCAACACATACTAGGACAACCTTCACATTGTAAGGAGTTAACCTTACAACAAGACAACCTTATGGTAGTATGTGTGATCTTTAATTAATTTTAATTTTTAGAATTATCCTCAAGCATATATGATTATGTTATAAAATAACCTAGATACTCTGATAGCACTGATGAAAAATATGTAGGGTTTCATGAATGAAATTTAAAATAATTTTTAAATATAACACAACAAAACATGCAGATTAAATCATTTAATCTACAAGTGCATGTAATCAAATTACTAAATTCTACAACTAGGACATATAACATGTCATAATACATTCTAAATCTGAAAATAAAAGGGTTTGGTATTGATCAAATCAATACCTTAGACCAAGAATGATTCTAGATCTAAAATCTAGATCACATCTTGGTGAGAGGAGAGATAATATCTCTTATGTTGCATGGGTTGAAAACTTTATGATTGATTTTTGTTGTTGCCTTTGGGGCTGCACATACGTTCGACCTCTACAGGAGATCCACATAATGCTACAACAAAATTGGAGGTTCATCGAATGAAGATCCGCTCGAAGTGTTAGCTTCTCGTGGATCCCTTTGAATGGTTAATCTAAATTTATTCTTTGAATCTCTTAGACATTCCAAGAGTCAAAGAATAAGAGAAGGATTAGAAGAAATATCCAATCTTTGGATCTACCATAATTCTAAAATAAAAATACATTAGAAAAAGATCCTAAAAGAAGATAAATCTTCTCTTTCAAGACATCAATGACTGATGTCTTGAAAACATTCTTATGCTAGGACAAAGGGAAGACCTTCTTCCCTAGGATTTTCTCATATTTTCAGATCTCACATACTCTAATTTTTCTCATAGAAAAATTATACAAAGATATAGAGAAGAAGGATTCTCAAAGAAACCCTAAGAGAAGACCATTTTTTCTTTTTATTCTCTTATCAGGACATGATTAGATCATGTCCAAAAAGATCACTATGCCCTAACACCTTGGAGCACAGATCCCTACACCCTCTTCCTCTCTCTCTCTTAAATTTTTATCATATAAAAATTACATAAAATAAACAAGAGAAAAGTGCTTTAAAAAAAATGAAGAGAAGACAATCTTCTCTTACCTTTGTCCCCTCAAGACATCAAAATTTGATGTCTTGATGAAGATCTTTTCTTCAAGAAACATGCTGCCCCAAACCTCCATGCCTTCTCCTTCTTTTCTTCTATTTTTTTCATAATTTTTTTAGGTTTTACACATCCTAAACTTGATAGGCAGCATCCTCCCTTTTATATATGGAAGACTAGGTCGAAACCTATTCTTAAAACGAGATCAAGGAGGAATTTTAGGAGGCGCTCAACTCTCAAATGCCTCCCCCCTTATTTTTCAGATGTGAAGATCAAGAAACCACATGTAAAACCAAAGAAATTAAGTTAACAAAAGAAAATAAGGCATGAAGAAAAATTCTATAAGGAAAGGAGGTGTTTTGAAGAATTGGGACTCTTTCAAAAGGAAACAAAACCAAACCAAATACCAAATTTGATCAAATCAATTTTTAATTAATCTCTTCAGATATTTAGTAGATAGAGAATCTCTTATTGGTGTGGCAAAAATCACATAAAGATCTGAAAATAAAATATTAAAATTGACTTTAATTGGCACAAGAAAGGAGTGAGAGTCCCAGTCCAACTGGGACTTCTTCTTATTTGACTAGGTCACAACTATTTTGAACCTAATTCAAATTAAATTAAATATAATCTAATTAAAGGTGATCCTAGTCTAACTAGAAACTCAATTAAATTAGATTAAATTATATTAAATTTTAATTTAAATCCTAACTCAATTATGAATTAGGTGCACTCAAATCCTAGTCCAACTAGAAATTATTTTTTTCTTGCAATTGGCTTATCCAATAAATCAATTAAACTTAATCTAATTAAGTCCAAATCAATTCTAATTGAATCTAATTTAATTAGACTTGATCTCAGCCCAATTGCTTAATCAAATTGAGCCAATAAACAATCTAATTGCTAATTGATTCTCCTGTAACACTTGCATTAGGGCAAACATCAATCGCATTGAATGTTTGACCTTAGAATGATTCTCAATCATCGATTAACCATTTCATTAAGTTACAACCTCTTATGTGTATGACCCTATAGGTTCGAACCTAAGCTGATAGCATAGAAATCAATTTCTATACCTATCAAAGTAACCATCTAGCAATTATTCCCGATGTCCGGATAGGTCGAATGTATGCAAACAACCTTCTTAGAATCCTAGCCCATGGTTACCATATAATTCATCTCTTTGACTATTAATACTAAATATGACTTCGAGTATGCTATCAAGTACTCATACAAGTCATCTTTATTATGTCATAAAATTTTGCAGATCCTGTGACTCCTCACGAGGATTACCCAGGCCTAGGTTTTGCTAAATTGAAATACAATGAAACGTTCTCTTCCTAACGCAAATCAGGATTTGTCAATCCCATCTTGACTCACACACCAACATCATAAGTACTTGACTATATCCAAAAATCTTTCGAATCTATATTAAAAATACAAGTAGTCTGGCACCAAAGTATAGTGAGTTGCTTGCAAGTCACAGTGGTGATCTTAAGTTAGAGGAACACTAATATCCATTGGCCTTAGCTAGCTACTCTTAATAGTAGAGTGCTCCATTAGTCATGTTCAGTGTAGATGTACTCCTACGTCTCACCTAGATGCCATACCAGTGTCTCCACACCACTTGGTTATGAGGACAACCAACGTATATGGCATATAGCGATCTACACTCGATAAGTTATCATCCTTATTAATAACTTATTATTTGATCATGAACAATTTTAGAACCATTCGATAAATCCTTCTTTATCGATTGATTATGGTTCTAAGAACTCCATCATAGTTTAGAAGTTTATTTAAGAAAGATAGAACTTCTATGATGAACCAGCCAAATAACTATTATTATTAGATAATTCATATACTAATTTCAATCATCTACTACTTACATAATTAGCTTTAGGACACATTTCCCAATAGCTGAGAGATTCCTAAATATTAGAGATGGAAGACCAGTTTTAGTTCTAGCTTTAGGAATCATTAAGCTTGTATTCAATTCTCATATTCTTATTCTTAGTGAATGTCACTTTTATCCAAGTTTTTTATTAAATATTATTTTCGTAGGCTTTTTAGCCAAAAATAGTTATGAAATTTTAATAAAAAGAAACTTTTGTAATGTCATTTTGAGTGGTGTTACCATGTTTGACAGATAATTTAACAATGTAATTTATATATTATCATATTCTATTAATATGGTCTATTCCTCCGACAAATATCCTATAGTAGATAATGTATTTAAAATCTATCTTTGGCACTATAGACTTGGTCACACTAATAAAAATAGAATAAATAGATCGACGCAAGAGAAAATTTTTGAAGCTTGTGATTGTGAATCACTTCTAACCTATGAGTCCTATCTTCTTGGAAAGATGATCAAGTCATCTTTTACTGAAAAGCATGAGCAAGCCAATGAGCTTCTGGGTCTAGTACGTACTGATGTATGCGGACATATGAGCACAAGTACTAGAGGTGGTTATTTCTACTTCATTATCTTTACTGACGATCTATCTAGGTATAGGTATGTCTACTTAGTGAAACACAAGTCTGAGTCATTTAAAATGTTCAAATGATTTCCTAATGAGATAAAAAAATAAACTAAAAAGAGTATTAAAATCTTTGGTCTGATTGAGGGAGTGAGTACTTTTTTAATGAGTTTCTGACAAATCTAGTGTTGGAACGATCGATACTACTTTGATACAATTGTTATGCCTATGGCTGCTCAGAACCACAGTCGTAGATTTGATCTCTTGCATGAACCTGGATGTTAATCTAGAAATATGAAGAAGAGCAAAAGTTGATGGTGGCACCTAGGGCTTGGTGTTGGAACTAAAGAGTAAAGAGAGCCGAGAGTTAGGAAGAAAAGCTCTGTATTGATTCTGCTCTATTGTAAAGATTATAATATCTAGGTTTATATACCTTAGGATTCTACTATACTACATAAATCCTAATAAATCCAAACTCCTACCGAAAAACTCTCCTAGGCTATCCCAATACATGAAAGCACTCACCGAGCCCATGTACACACATGTCTCCCATTTTCTTATCCCCTGGATCTAAACCCGATCCATATATGAGTTAGCCACCTTAAGATCTTATTGGATCAGGCCTCAAGATCCAAATAGAAAATTCTATCCAATTTTGTTTGCCATCGTCGAGCAGGCTCTATTAGTAGCTAAGCTAGCTTGACTGCATCTCGTCCGAACCCTATCTTCTATCTGCTAGAGATAGCTAGCTTGACTGCACCCTGAGCCGGCTTGGTCTCGCCCAAGCTGGCTCGATTACTTAATCGAGCTAGCCTACCTATGTGTTAGTCCTTTATCTTGGCTGATTCTTCTCCTGGCTTTGGTACTTTGCTCTATCTTATGTCCCAGGTCTTTGGATCACCTACCAAGCTCTCTCAAGCTCTTCACACTTGAACCTCGAGCTCGTGCAAGGCTACACGCCGCCTTCACCCTAGGACAACTCCTGTCCTGGCACTAGAACTACACCTATCCTAGTCTTCTGGAGCCAACACCCTGAATCCTCCCATGGCCTCCCAAGGCTTCGGAGCACCACACCAAATTATATAATCTCCACCTTGGTGCGTCCAAGCCTTGGTACACCTAGCAATATTCTTCTACATAATTCTATTATCGATGCATGCCGTGACAGTCACTTATGCACACCTTGCCACTTCTATCTTTCTTCAGCTACTGAGCTCTTTTTGAGGCCTTTGGGATGACTGCCTCCACCACTGAAGACCTTGGCCTGCACCTATGCACTACCCTTAGAGTTGTAGATACCCTTCTACTTGATAGCCGCATCATTTATCTTGGATTTTCATGAAAAATCTGCAGCAATCCTATGCCGACACTAAAGGAACCAGATCTAGGGTTTCAGGGTTGAATCTTGAAACTTTTTCAAGATCAGCAGCGAAAGACTTAAAATTAATCATATTAATTTTAAATATTTTAAAAAAATTATAGATCTAAGATCATATTATATGATTATTGTATGATATTTAAATCAAAAATTAAATATAAATAATAAGCAAAGGTTGATCACATTAACCTAGATCTATACTAGATCAAAAATAGATGTGTAATATGAGATTAGATTTGTATTACCTTTGCAAGTTAGACGTTCTAACTTGCTGATCTAGGATGAGGGATGAAGCTCTGAGCCGTACATGCGTTCAGCTTCTAAGAGATGTCCACATGAGCCAACGATATCTGATCTGAAGTTCAATATAGGAAATCAAGATAGTATGCTAGTACTGTGCTAATCCTTCTTTGATGGTCGATTTGATGCTTCCTTCTTCAAAATATGGACTCTCCAAAAAATAAAAAGGAAGAGAATAGTTTTTTTACTTGAGACTTTCTCAAAGAAAACTCAAAAGAAGGAGGAGAGAAGAAGAAAAAACCAGCCCTAAAGAAGACCTTCTTCTTCTTCTCTTTTCTCTCACCTAGACACCCAGTTTGGTGCCTATGGAACCCCCATGCCTAAGGACCCTCTTCCTCTGATTTTCAAACACCCCAAAGGTCTCTCAAAGGTCTACATCTCATGAAAAAATTAGCAAAAAATTTATCCAATAAATAGAGAAAAAGATAGAGTCCTTGTCTAGGTCAAAAACTAGACAAGGAAAGGTCAAACGGTGCAAGACAAGGGGCGCCCAACTCTTGGGCACCTCCTCCACAATTTTTGGCAAGGACCAGCAAATTGGGGTGACCAAAAACTCTAATTTCTCACATAGAATAAGGAAAAAATATAAGGAGAGGTGGCGCCATTCAAAGAAGAGGTGTTTTGGTCAGCAGGGATTCAATCTCATAGAATCCTAAGGCAAAACCAATTCCTCCTTTGACTTGGTCTTCCACCTAACTTCCATATATGACTTAGAGGGAGAGAGGGGGTGTGGAAATCAGGAGGAAAGGGATTTTCTATGAAAAATACCTAAAAAGTAGGTATGGAGGGCATTGGGACTAAGGTGGGGCAAGGAGATAGGGAGTCCTAGTCACATTAGGACTCCTATCTTGACTTGGTCAAATAAGATCTTTTAACCAAATAAAATCAAGAGAAAACCAACCTAATTAAATAAGACCCTAACTTATTTAAAAACTTAATTAAATTAGATTAAATTAGATTTAATTTTGATTTAATTTTTTAATCAAATTAGAAAATTAGGTTGACTCGAGTCCTAGTTAGATTAGGACTAATTCTTCCTTACACTTGGCTTATCCAATAAGTCAATTAGACTTGATCCAATCATGCCCAAACTAAATCTAACTAAATCATATTTAATTAGACTTAATCTCAGTCCAATGGCTTAATCAAATTAAGCCAATTAGTAATCTAATTGCTAATCGATCCTCCTGCAATACTTGTACTAGGTTAAATAGTAATTGTATTGATTGTTTGATCCTAGAATGATTCTTAATCGTTGATCAACTATTCAATCAAATCATGAACTCTAATGTGTGTGACCTCGTAGGTCCGAACCTAAGCTAATAGCATAGGAATAAATTTTTGTACCAATCAAAGTGACCATCTAGCAATGGTACCCGATGGCCCGATAGGTTGAATGTGTAGAATCAATATCCTTGGAACCCATATGGATATAGTTTCCATATAATTCATCTGCTTGACCAAAATGCTCGTAGAACACCTCAAAGTTAAACTGTCAACTCTGATAAAGTTATCCACATTGTATTTCAAAATATCAAATCCATCTGATGGATTACCCTGGCCAAGGCTTTGCTAGATTGGAATATAGTGATGCATTGTTCTTCAACTCTTGAAGTGGTCAATCCCATCTTGATCACACTCCAACTTCATAAGTACTTGACTATGCTCAGAAGCCTTTCATTGTTGAATTAGAAATTTAGTTAGTCCGGTACCAAAGCACAGTGAGTTGCTTGCAAGTCACTAAGGTGATCTCAAGTCTAAGGGATACTTATACTTATATCCCATTAGAGACATTCTCGATAGTAGAATGCTCTACAGTTGGTCACGTTCAATGATGATGTACCCATACATCTCATCCATATGCCATACCAGTGTCTCCATACTTCTTGGTTAAGAAGACAACTAACGTATATGGCATACAACGACCTATGCTCGATAGCAGCTGCCATCTTTATTAATAGTCTATCATTTAGTCATGAACAAATTTAAGGACTAATTTATAAATCCTCTCTTTATCAAAGCTAAATAGTTTTAAGAACTTCATCACAATAATAGAGTTCGTTAGAAGATGTAAACTTATGATGAAAAGGATGCCAAAATATTTTTATTAATTAATAAATTAATTATAATTATAAAATAGCTCAACCATCAACAAGCTGATGATTGGCTTTGGGACATAATTCTCAATAGGCACCTGCTGCAATCGTGACACGATCATTTCAGAACTATGCCTGTAGTTTCACACGTGCTGCTCCACTTGAAACTGTACATCTGCAACATTGGTGCTAGGATATTGATCCTCCTATACTTCTATACTCTGAACTTGTGTCAAAACTTTCTCCACTTGTGAAGCCATCTCTATCCAGTGCTCCACCTAAAATTAAAGTCCCCCTGATGCCGCAGAAGCTGACTCTATAACCGAGTCCCTTGAGGCCAACCATTCAATACTACACTGTTGAGCCTCCTTTGGACTCTTTCCACTCTATGGATCCCTCCAAAATTATCTCGGATACACTGCACCATACAGGCTCCTTCAAAACTACCAAGATCTCATTCGACTCTTCACTTTCAATGACTGAAATGTTGGAATTTGATTTTTCTCCTCCCTTGCACTTCTTCCAAAGTGGACACTCCCACTTAAAGTTCCTTGCTTCACTACACTTGAAGTACTTTTTGGATTTCTTGCTACCCCTTTGTCAACCATTCTTCTTTCCTTGCCTAGGTCTCTTTGACACCATGACACCCTCTTAGAAGACCTCCCTCTTTGTCATCTATTCTTATTGCTCGTTGGACCTTAGCATTGATACAATCTCCTCATACACTAGTGTCTCCTTACCATACAGTAGTATAGTTACCAACGGATCAAAGCTCTTAGGTAGCAAACATAGCAACAATAAACTCTTGTCTTCCTCTTCGAGCTCCACCCCAATGTTAAGCAAGTCTATGCTTATCCGATTGAAATACTAAATATATCCCACAACATCCTTATCCTCCTACATCCGAAGGCTACACAATTGCTTCTTCAGCACCAACTTATTATGCATGTTCTTCTCCATGTTTAACAGATGTAACTAAAGGAACCAGATCTAGAATTTTTAGGCTAGATCTTGAAACTTTTTCAAGAATAGGTAGTGAAAGACTAAAATAAATCAAATTTATTTATAAAAAAATGAGATCTATCCTATTACGATTACATGAGAAAATTGAAATTCATAAGAAAGAAAATATTAGATATGTGTGCCCTAGAAGCCAGAATTGGCTGACACTTGTAATACACTTCTAGGGGCAAAATTATAATTTTGACTATAAATAATAAAATGGGTTATTTTCTATCATATGTGTATTTAGTGTCTGTGATACATCCTTTGAGTTAATGGTAATGATAATTCATATTTTCAAGAGTTGAAAATTTAAGACATGAATAATCATTATTAACTCATAAAATGCTCCCGACCATAGGATCATCACGAGGATGGTGATTGATCCGGAAGGTTGGTGTACGATCGCTTCTCTTTAGTAGATGAGTCTTGAGTCTACGGTGTGGAGACACCGGAGCGAGAGTACAGGTACTCGTTAGAGAACGAGGGCACTGAGCGTGACCACCTCGAGTAGTCATTAGGAAGTCTACCTTCTCGTCAATGACTGACTCGATGCTGCAGTAGTGTGTCTGGTTCTTTGACCTGAGATGCATCGGCAGTTCACCTTGAGGGTGTTATAGTTTGACTACACCATTACTCGGTCTCCTAGCCATATGGAACCCTGAGGTGTATGTTGGCTATAGCATGTTCATTGTAGGAACTGGATTGCATCAAGATGGGATCTATCTACCTCGGTGGTAGAGGAGCAGCCCTATGATGATCATGAGAATCAAGTCCAGAAGCCCATGGCCATGGTAGAGTGAAATAATAGAAAGAGTTTCTATTTAGGATTTTCACATTGGACTCGAATCGAATGATTACATCATATGACAGAGACTAGGGTTTGACGAGTTCACCTTAACCCTAATCTGATCGGGGCTCAAGATAGAAGAACTAATCACACAGGTAGCTGCACCAAGAGGTTCGCATTCAGCTCTGATGGGTTGCCACCATATACTGCTAGGTGTCACTGGTGGATTTTGGGAGCAATTAGAATGATTTAGATGATCGATCATTCTAGCTGTTCGAATCAGAAGAGTTCTGATCCATCGAAAGGAGTTTCGATGATGTCGATGATAGAGATCATGACATATCCCATTACCATACAGAACTGAACCTAACTGGGTCACACAAACAAGGGTTTGAATCTGGTGATCATCAATTGAACTGATCTAGTTCAATTGATCTGAATGAGATTCAATTAGGTTCAAGGAAATCGTGCTAGCACTCGATTGAACCTAACGTTCTTCTTTTACTATCATAAATAAGTTGTCCTGACTGAGCCAAAGGAGTTTGTGCTCAATCAGAGGCCTTCATATGGTCTGACTGGAGGTTGTCCAAGTCAGAAAAGGTTGTCTTATTTTGATAAATTTAAGACATTACCTGCCATTTTTGGTCACCTGCCATTTCTTGTTTTTGACTTTGGTCAAAAGTCTACCTTTGACACTTTGGACATTGACCATGTGTTCATGCACCTATTGGAGAGCTATTGGGATCTTGTCCCCTGCCAGAAACCTGTAGCAAGGAAGAGGGCGCACGCCAAGGGAGGCGTGCACCCCATGAGGTAGGAGTCCCTACAGAGGGACTTCAGGAGTTGCTTCAAGGAATCCAACTCCTTGGATTCCAAGAATCTTGTTTGACCCATTCTTGGCACCTCCTTAGGACTGGTCTTAGGGCACTCTCTAAGGAGGAATCCAGGATAATCTCTATTCCCACCAATCAGATTTAGATCTGATTTCACAAAGGGTTGTGATTGGAGAAGAGGAAGAGGAGTTGGATCACAGTAGGGTCTATAAATAAGACCCTGCCCAACAACCCTAGATTTTAATATTTTCTAATTTAGCCCATGCCCCAAGGCTGCCTCTCTCCCTCCTTCTCCATGCCACCCTCTTCTCCTCTCTCTGCTCCTCCACGTCCAAAAGGTGTTTTGGACTTAAGTTTGGTGCGATTCAGATCAAGGAAAGGCGATCAAAAGCAAGAAGGCTGCGCTGCTGCAAAAGGACGACTGCAGATCTTCAAAAGGAGTTTTGAAGATCCTCCAGATCAGATCCAGATCTGATTTTTGGAGGTGTGATAGAGAAGAAGAGGATCTCCAGATCCAACCCTGAGTGGATACCGGTAGAGGCCAGGCGCTTGCGTGGCTAGATCCAGAACCTTCCGCTGCAATCAGGATCATCTACAGGGTAATAGGATTACCCAAATCAGGTAAATTAAATTTGATTTAATTTATTCTTATTTTATTTTATTTATTAAAATAATAAGAATCAGATCTGAAACATATCAAGATCTGATTAGATCAAAGAAAAAATTTTTGAAATATATCTCTTGATCTGATCAGATCTGGAACGAACCTGGACCGGGAAATCAGGATTTTTTCCTTCAACTGGTATCAGAGCCATGGTTCTAAATTGTTTAGATCTGATTTTAATTTATTTTAATTAGAAAATAAGTGATTTCAGATGTCACATGAGATGTGATCAGATCTGAAATCAAAAAATTAAAATTAAATGATTTGGATCTAAGATTATGAAGATATGCATGACTAGTTCTAGAATAGAATAGTTCTATAGAATAGTTCTTGCATGTCTTTGATTTAATCTGATTAAATCATATTTTAGATCTTCTTATTTACTATTTTTTGATATTATAAGTGTTATAATAACATCTGATAAATAGCAAATAAAAATTATTTAATTTTAAATATCATATGAGATATGATTAGATGCATGTCTAGACTAGTTGTAGAATAGTTCTACATAATTGTCTAGATTAGAATTTATTTTGATTAGATCAATTTAAATCTAATTTTTTAGATTATTATGAGATAATTTAGATCTGAAAATATGCATGATTATGATACATGAGATGTATGCAAAATATGCCATGATTAGATCTAAATTTTTATATATGAGATATATGATATAGATCTAACTGTTTTGTAGTATTTACATGTTCCTGATTAAGGCGTTCCTCTTGGCCGTCCGGTCATAAGAACGAAGAAGGGTTTAAAGGCCCTCTCTTCCCATTCGATGGGGTGTTCTTATGATGTGTAGGGGTGCTGCGTGTTCGTCCTTAATCAGAAAAACCCAAAACTTACTTTCTGCAAAACCCTAGATCCTGAAACCCTAGGATTTATTGTGCATATTTTGTTTATGAACCCTACTTAATTAAGAATTAAGTTTATGGAATATTAATTAGGTCTAAAATTGAGAATTTTCAGATCTAAGACATATTCATAATACTGGGTTCGGGCTTGGGTAGCTCAATTAGGTCTAAGCGGTTGATCAAACCGAATCAAGAGTTGGTTAGATGGGATCAACAATGCTTAAATTGACCAGCCTAATAGGATTAAGTCTGGGTCAAGATCGAGTCACGATCAAGCAAGACCTAATTAGGCTCAGAGGTTAGAGTCTGGATTGTAGGCTAACCCAATTGGTTCTGACTCAACAATTTGGTGTCTAAGGTAAGTTTGGCACAGACGACCGACTGGTTTTTAATTGGAAGCTACTCGACCTGAATGCGTTCTTGTACGAGTTAATGGCATATTCCTTCCACCGGTCTCACTTACCTGGCCATATCTGTTGACACAGTTCTGATCTGAGGTGGTCAATAATCCGAGCTAACCCATGCCACTAGGTTAGTCATAATTGTTATGACTAAGCCAAGTCTAGTTTAATGAGACCTGAATCAATTCTCCCTAAGAAAAGATTAAGTCTGAGGTCTTCCACCATTGTAGATGTGCGGGCCCTTCCCGGGGTTGATTGTTCTCGGCTGGATACAGTGGCTCAGTTGCACCGGGAAGACGCAACCATGTCTATTAGGCATTGGATGCTATGGGCTGGAGGATGAGTTGGGCTCAATATTCGGATACGGTGAGAGACCCAATTAGGAACCCAGTCTATGCAAATGGTGGGTCTGACTTAACTAAGGAGTGGATCAATATTCCGGATACGGTGAGATTCATGAATTAGAGACCAAGTTTGGGTGCACCATGATTAGAGAATCATTGAACAAGAGTTGTTCACTCATTGGCTAACCCATCACCAATAACTGTTAGGTGAGGTGATGAGTCAGTTGGTGAGACCGCACCACCCACTAGAAATCATTAATCATGGAGATTTTCGCATCTCTACAGAGGGAGTGTAGGGATCCGAGAAAATAGTGGGAGCTAATTTGTTTAAAAATAAAATCCCTAAACAAATTGGTCAAGTCAAAATTACAGTATCTAACTAGAATCTTTGACTCTCTACAGGAAAAATGTCTGCGTCCAACCCATTGGCACGTATCCTGGACACACATAGACTGACTGGACCCAATTATAAAGATTGGCTCAGGAACTACAAAATTATTTTGGGTTCAGAGAAGTTAACACATGTTTTGGACCAGGACCCTCCCACCTTACCAGCTCGTCCATCCTGTTGAACAGAGAGCGTCTCTGGAAAAATGGATTGACGAAGATAATAAGGCCAGATACTACATGTTGGGCTCGATGTCTGATGAGCTCCAGCGCCAACATGAAGATATCGGGACTGCTCGCCAAATGTTGGCTCACCTGCAGGAGATGTTTGGTGAACAGAGTCGCGCAGCCAAATATCAAGTCACGAAATGACTTTTTAAGGCTAAGATGCGTGATGGGCAGTCAGTCCAAGATCACTGTCTGACAATGATCAAGGACATGGAAGAGCTTGAGAAGCTCGGTGTGAAGTTGGACTTGGATCTGCAGAACGATATTATTCTGCAATCCTTGACTGATGCATATGGGCAATTCATCATGAATTACCACATGCATAAACTTCAAAATTCCTTGGCCGAGTTAATGAATATGCTGGTTACCGCTGAGCTTTCTATGAAAGGTTCTAAAGGCTCAGTTCTTGCTATGGAACGGACTTCTTCCAAAAGAAAGTCTTATGGAAAGAAAAAGAAGTCTGTGAAAAAGCAAAAGGTGGAAAGGAAAGAAAAAAAAGAAGAAGAAGAAGAAGAAGAAGGCCGATGATGGCAAAGGAAAGTGTTTCCATTGCAACAGCGACGGCCATTGGAAGCGGAACTGCCCTACTTACCTGGCCACCCTGAAGAACAAGAAGGAAGGTCCTTCTGGAGGTATGCTCGTTATTGAGTCTAACCTTACGGTTTCTTCTGCATCCAGTTGGGTGCTTGACTCTGGTTCTAGTGCTCATCTGTGCACTTTCATGCAGGGTCTTGAGGATAGCAGGAGGCTGAGGGATGGAGACATGATCCTACGCATCGGTAATGGAGCAAGAGTTGCTGCAGTAGCCGTGGGAACATACCCTCTTCGATTACCATCTGGTTTAGACTTAGTTTTAAAAGACTGTTATTATGTGCCTGCAGCTAGCAGGAATTTGATTTCTGTTTCATGCTTAGCACAAGAAGGTTATGTGATTACCACCTTCTTTAAGGACCATTGTAACATTCTTTATGAAAGAAATAAAATTGCAAATGGTTTCCTTGTTAATGGTCTTTATCAGTTACATATTGATGTACCTATTTTAACTATCGAGCAAAACGTGAATGCCAAACGACCTAGGGATAGTCCAAACGACAGATATCTATGGCACCTGAGATTAGGTCATATAGCAGAAGATAGGATTAACAAATTGGAGAAAAATGGGCTATTGAGTCCATTGACTTTTGAGTCATATCCAACTTGTGAATCTTGTCTTCAAGGCAAAATGACTAAACTCCCTTTTGTTGGACATGGGGAGAGGGCCACAGATCTCCTTGCCCTAGTACATACTGATGTGTGCGGCCCATTTGATGTGCCGGCTAGAGGCAATTTTGTCTACTTCATTACCTTTACCGATGATCTGTCTAGGTATGGGTATGTGTATCTTATGAGACACAAGTCTGAAGCTTTTGAAAAGTTCAAAGAATTCAGACATGAAGTAGAAAAACAAACTGGAAAAACCCATTAAGGTTCTTCGATCAGATCGAGGAGGTGAATACCTTAGCCGGGAATTCCTAGACTATCTTAAGGAAAATGGCATAGTCTCTCAATGGACTCCACCAGGAACACCTCAACTCAACGGGGTTTCAGAATGGAGAAATCGGACTCTATTGGATATGGTTCGATCCATGATGAGCTTCACAGACCTCCCTGATTTTCTTTGGGGACATTCATTATTAACTTCAATCTATTTACTGAATAGGGTTCCCTCTAAAACCGTTCCTACCACACCGTATGAGATATGGCACGGTAAGAAACCAAGTCTGAGTCATCTCAGAATTTGGGGTTGTCCGGCTCATGTCAAAAGACAACAAGCGGACAAGTTAGAGTTTAGGTCCTTTAGAGCTCGATTCATAGGATATCCTAAAGAGTCATTAGGATACTATTTCTACATTCCAGAAGACCACAATGTGATTGTGAGTCGACATGCCATCTTTCTTGAAAAATAGTTTATTCAAGATAGTGGCATTGGAAAGCAGATTAAGCTTGATGAGAAAGTCTCACAAGCAGAACGAGCTAAGGACCAAGTGGAACCAAATCAGGTTGAGCCAATAAGAACACTACCTCCTCCACCTCGTAGATCGGAAAGAGTTTTCCGTCCCCCTGAAAGATACTTAGGTATTATTTCAGAGGAAGTAGAGGAAATGTTCCTCATAGGTAATGGTGCTCATGGTGATGATCCCAAAACCTACAACGAGGCGATATCAGATATCGACTCCGAGAAATGGCTTAGAGGCAATGAAGTCAGAAATTGACTCGATGCACTCAAACCAAGTCTGGACCTTGGTAGATCCACCAGAAGGTATAGTACCTATTGGGTGTAAATGGATCTTCAAGAGAAAGATTGGTGCAGATGGGAATGTGGAGACATTCAAGGCTAGACTGGTGGCAAAAGGTTATAGTCAACGCGAAGGCATTGACTATCAGGATACCTTTTCCCCAGTAGCTATGCTAAAATCCATCCGCACATTGCTTGCCTGTTGCAGCCTATTTCGATTATGAAATATGGCAAATGGACGTGAAAACGGCATTCCTAAATGGATATCTTGAGGAAGATATCTATATGGAACAGCCGCTAGGTTTCACATCCAGTGATACTGATCACAAGGTTTGCAAGCTGCAAAGGTCCATATATGGACTTAAGCAAGCATCTCGGAGCTGGAACACTCGTTTCAATGATGTGATCAAAAAGTTTGGTTTCATCAAAAATGAAGAGGAACCATGTGTTTTCAAAAAGGGTCAGTGGGAGCGCTGTTGTCTTCCTCGTATTGTACGTGGATGACATCCTCCTTATTGGGAATGATATTCCCATGTTGACATCAGTCAAGATGTGGTTGTCCAAGGAATTCTCCATGAAAGACCTAGGTGAAGCATCCTTTATTCTAGGAATTAAGGTCTATAGGGATAGACCGAATAGGATGCTAGGACTTTCACAGAAGATGTACATAGAGGAAGTACTAAAGAGGTTTAGTATGGAAAACTCTAAGAGGGGATTAATACCCTTCAGACATGGTATTCATCTTTCCAAGAAGATGTGCCCCAGCACACCTGAGGAAATAGAACGCATGAGCAAGATCCCTTATGCTTCTGCAATAGGGAGCCTCATGTATGCCATGCTATGTACACGACCTGATATAGCCCATGCTGTGAGTGTCACAAGCAGATATCAGTCAAATCCAGGTGAAGAACACTGGACTTCTGTGAAATGTATCCTTAAGTACTTGAGAAGAACTAAGGATATGATGTTGGTCTTTGGTAATGGAGAACTCCAAGTTCAGGGATACACAGACTCGGACTTCATGTCCGATATAGATGATCGAAAGTCGACATCTGGAAGTCTGTTTGTGTGCAATGGTGGAGCTGTCAGCTGGAAGAGTTCCAAGCAAACTGTGATAGCAGATTCCACCATGGAAGCAGAGAATATATAGCTGCATCAGAGGCTGCAAAGGAAGCATTCTGGTACAAGAAGTTTGCTGCAGAAATTGGAGTAATGCCATCAGATGCCATTCCTCTTTACTGCGACAACAATGGCGCCATAGCCCTTGCTAAGGAGCCGAGGTCTCACCAGAAGTCCAAGCACATTGAGCGGCGATACCATCTCATCCGCGATTACCTTGAGAAAGGTTACGTTCGAGGTCAAGAGAGTCAACTCCGCAGATAATGTGGCAGACCCACTTACAAAGCCGTTGGGCCAGCAGAAGATCGAAGCCCACCTTGAGAAGATGGGACTTAGACTTGTAGCCAATTGGCTTTAGGACAAGTGGGAGATTGTTAGATATATGTGCCCTAGAAGCCAGAATTGGCTGACACTTGTAATACACTTCTAGGGGCAAAATTATAATTTTGACTATAAATAATAAAATGGGTTATTCTCTATCACACATGTGTATTTAGTGTCTGTGATACATCCTTTGAGTTAATGGTAATGATAATTCATATTTTCAAGAGTTGAAAATTTAAGACATGAATAATCATTATTAACTCATAAACATGCTCCCGACCATAGGATCATCACGAGGATGGTGATTGATCCGGAAGGTTGGTGTACACGATCGCTTCTCTTTAGTAGATGAGTCTTGAGTCTACGGTGTGGAGACACCGGAGCGAGAGTACAGGTACTCGTTAGAGAACGAGGGCACTGAGCGTGACCACCTCGAGTAGTCATTAGGGAAGTCTACCTTCTCGTCAATGACTGACTCGATGCTGCAGTAGTGTGTCTGGTTCTTTGACCTGAGATGCATCGGCAGTTCACCTTGAGGGTGTTATAGTTTGACTACACCATTACTCGGTCTCCTAGCCATATGGAACCCTGAGGTGTATGTTGGCTATAGCATGTTCATTGTAGGAACTGGATTGCATCAAGATGGGAATCTATCTACTCGGTGGTAGAGGAGCAGCCCTATGATGATCATGAGAATCAAGTCCAGAAGCCCATGGCCATGGTAGAGTGAAATAATAGAAAGAGTTTCTATTTAGATTTTCACATTGGACTCGAATCGAATGATTACATCATATGACAGAGACTAGGGTTTGACGAGTTCACCTTAACCCTAATCTGATCGGGGCTCAAGATAGAAGAACTTAATCACACAGGTAGCTGCACCAAGAGGTTCGCATTCAGCTCTGATGGGTTGCCACCATATACTGCTAGGTGTCACTGGTGGATTTTGGGAGCAATTAGAATGATTTAGATGATCGATCATTCTAGCTGTTCGAATCAGAAGAGTTCTGATCCATCGAAAGGAGTTTCGATGATGTCTATGATAGAGATCATGACATATCCCATTACCATACAGAACTGAACCTAACTGGGTCACACAAACAAGGGTTTGAATCTGGTGATCATCAATTGAACTGATCTAGTTCAATTGATCTGAATGAGATTCAATTAGGTTCAAGGAAAATCGTGCTAGCACTCGATTGAACCTAACGTTCTTCTTTTACTATCATAAATAAGTTGTCCTGACTGAGCCAAAGGAGTTTGTGCTCAATCAGAGGCCTTCATATGGTCTGACTGGAGGTTGTCCAAGTCAGAAAAGGTTGTCTTATTTGTAAGACATTACCTGCCATTTTTGGTCACCTGCCATTTCTTGTTCACTTTGTTCTACCTTTGACTGGTCAAATGTTGACCATTGACACTTTGACTTTTGACCACATGTCATGCACCTATTGGAGAGCTGGTGGGGGCCTGTCCCCCTGCCAAAACCTGGCAAGGAGGGGCGCACGCCAAGGTGGCGTGAGCCCAAGGTAGGAGGAGTCCTTGTTAAAGGAGGAGTCCCTACTTTTGGACTCCAAGGTTGCTTCAGGAGATTAAACTCTGTGGCGCCAAGAACTCCAGTTTGACCAGTCTTAGGCACCCTCTTAGGAGGTTTCAAAGGTCTCCATCTAAGGATTGGAATCAGGGGATTCACCCCACCAATCAGATTTAGATCTGATTTCACAAAGGGTTGTGATTGGTTGGGAGGAAGAGGAGTTTGGATCAGTAGAGGTCTATAAATAAGACCTATCTGCGCCCTAGGTTTTAACATTTTTTACCTTTAGCCCATGCCCCAAGGCTGCCTCTCTCCCTCCTTCTCCATGCCACCCTCTAGTCCTCTCTCTCCTCTCTCCACGTCCAAAAGGGTTTTGGGCTTGAATTGGTGCGATTCAGATCAAGGAAAGGCGCCATCAAAAGCAAGAAGGCTGCGCTGCTGCAAAGAGGACGACTGCATGGATCTTCAAAAGAGTTTTGAAGATCCTTCCAGATCAGATCCAGATCTAATTTTTGGAGAATGTGATAGAGAAGAAGAGGATCTCCAGATCCAACCCTGAGTGGATACCGGTAGAGGCCAGGCACTTGTTTGGCTATGTCCAGAACCTCAAGCAAACATCAGGATCATCACAGGATAATTGGATTACCCAAAATAAAGGTATAATTAAATTAGTTTTAATTTTAATTTTAATTTTATTTTTATTATCAAATCAATAAGATCAGATCTAAGGAGTCTCATATCTAATTAGGATCTTAGAAAAAAAAATTTTGAAATATCCCTCCTGATCCAATTAGATCTAAACAAACCAGATCCGGAAAATAGGTTTTTTTCTTTAGAAAAATCATGTTGATCATACCAACATGTATCTATACTACATCTAATGCATGTGTGTAATAATAGATCAGATCTATATTACCTATGCAAGTTAGATATTCTATCTTACTAATCTAGGCTTGAGGATGATGCTCCAAGCTGCACACATGTCTAGCCTCTAAGTGATGTCCACACAAGCCCATGAACCTCGATCAGAAATCCTATACAGGAAATCAGCATAGTATGCTAGTACTATGCTAATCCTACTTCGATAGTCGATCTGATGTTTTCTTCCTTTTGATTTAGACTCCTCCAAAGAATAAAAGGAAGAGGAGAGATTTTAGATCTGGGACACTCTCAAAAATAATCTCAAAAGAGGAGGATAAGAGATGAACAAAGTAATCCTAGAAGAAGACCCTCTTCTTCTTCTCTATTCTCTCACCTAGACACCCAGATTGGTGTCTATAAAAACCCAATGCCTAAGTGGTCCCTCACCTTGGTATTCACATGCCCAAAAGCACTCTCCATGGTTTGAAACAAGTCCAAAAGTCAGCCTAAAATTCATCCTATATAATGAGTTATAGAGGAGTCCTTTTTGGGTCAAATTCTTAGACTAGGAAAGAACCAATTTGGCAACTAGTTGGGGCGCCCAAGTGTTGGGCGCCCCCCTCCTATGTTTTTGGCATGGACCAGCAACAAATGTCGCACAAAATTTTCTTTCTCCACCAAATAGAAAAAGAAAAAATAAGGAGAGGAGGGCGGAATGCATGGGGGGAGTTTTAGTTTCCTAAAACTCTATCCAACGAAAAGTTCAAATCAAACTCCAACTTCCTCCTTTGACTAAGTCCACAACTAATTGCCATAAAAGAGAGAAGGAAAGAGTGGGCATGCATGATGATCAGGGAGAGAGGGTTTTTGTCACACAAAATAGAGAGAGTGGGCTTGGGGGATGTGGGATATAGGTGGCGTAAGATGAATGGATCCTAGTCTTACTAGGATTCCATGTTTGACTTTGTCAAACATGGTTTCTTAAACCAAATCAAACTATAATTAATTCAACCTAATTAAATTAGATCCTAAACTAATTAAAAACTTAATTAAATTAAATTAAATTAAATTAAATTTTCTAGTTAAATTAAAAAATTGGGTTGACACAAGTCCTAGTTGAACTAGGACTAGTTCTTCCTTGCACTTGGCTTATCCAATAAATGAATTATACTTGATTCAATCAAGCCCAAATCAAATCTAATTAAATCATATTTAATTATATTTAATCTTATTCCTCTAGCTTAATCAAACAAGCCAATTAGCAATCGAATTGCTAATCAATCCTCCTACAACACTTGCACTAGGTTAAACATCAATCGTATTGATCGATCAACCTTAGAACGATTCTTAATCATTGATCAACCATCCGATTGGATTGTAAACTCTAATGTGTGTGACCCCATAGGTTCGAACCTAAGCTAATAGCATAGAAATAAATTTTTGTACTAGTTGAAGTGACCATCTAGCAATAGTACTCAATGATCGGATATATCGAATGCATAGAACAAACATCCTTAGAACCCATGTGGATATAGTTTTCATATAATTCATTCTCTTGACCAAAATACTCATAGGATACCTCAGAGTTCAACTATCAACTTTGATCAAGCTATCCACATTGTATTTCAATGTACCAAATCCATCTCATGGATTATCCTGGCCAAGGTTTTGCTATACTGAAATATAATGGTACATTCTTCTCCAAAACTTGGAGTGCTCAATTTCATCTTGATCACACACCGACTTTACAAGTACTTGACTATGCCTAGAAACCTTTCATTACTGAACTAGAAATTCAGTTAGTCTTGTACCAAAGCACATTGAGTTGCTTGCAAGTCACTGAGGTGATCTTAGGTCTAAGGGATACTTGTACCTATATTCCATCAGAGACATTCTCGATAGTAGAATGCTCTAGAGTTCGATCACGTTTAGTGATGATGTACCCCTACATCTCATCTGTATGCCATACTAGTGTCTTCACACTTCTTGGTTAAGAGGACAACTAATCTATATGGCATACAGTGATCTATGCTCAATAGACGTTGCCATTCTTATTAACATCCTATCATTTGATGGTGAATAATTTTAAGGACTGATCGATAAATCCTCTCTTTATCGAACTTAAATAGTCCTAAGGACTTCATCACAACAACAAAGTTTGTTAGAAGCTAAAAACTTATAATAAAAAATATCAAAAATATATTTCATTAATTAATAAATTAATTATAATTATAATATAGCTCAACCATCAGTAGGCTGATGATTGACTTTGGGACACATTTTCTAACAACTCCCACTTATTCTAAAGTCACTCGGTACAGTATCTTATACCCATCTTTGACTTGTAGTTGTCAAACTCCTTTATCGCCAGGGCTTTAGTGAAGGGGTTGGTCAAGTTTTTCTTTTCGTCGATCTTCTAAAGATCGACGTCACCTCAAACCACGATCTCTCGAACCAGGTGGAAGCACTGTAGAATGTGCTTCGTCCATTGGTATGCCTTTGGTCCCTTTGCTTGAGCTATGGCACCAATGTAGTTATAGTAGAGCAGGACCAGACCATTTAGGGAGGGTGCTACTCTGAGCTTGGTGACAAACTTCTTCAACCACACAACTTTTTTTATGGCATCTGATGCTGCGATATACTCTGCTTTGCAAATAGAGTCTACCACAGTATGCTACTTGAAATTCTTCCAATAGATAGCTCCACCAATTAGAGTAAAGATATATCCTAACACGCTTTTGCTATCATCATGGTCAGATTGAAAGTTGGAGTCTATAAATTCTATAAGTTTCAGATCTAACTTGCCATAAACCTACTATTGGTTCTTAGTATTTCTCAAATACTAAAGGATGGCTTTAACCATATTTTAGTGATTTTCTCCAGGATCAGACTGGTATGTACTTACTACACCTAGTAAGTATGCCAGGTTTGGTCTCGTACATATCATGGCATACATGATAGATCCCACTATCGAAGCATATGGGACTCTACTCATACACTCTCTCTCTTTAGGAGTTGTCGAATAATTCTTCTTAGAGAAAAAAATTTCATGGTCTATCAGGAGATAGCTCTTTTTAGAATTCTCCATGCTGAATCTCTTCAGCATAGTATCTATGTACGTGCTTTGGGATAACCCAAGCCTCCTCTTAGATCTATCCCATTAGATCTTCATCCCTAGGATGTAGGATGCTTCACCCAAGTCCTTCATGGAGAACTGAGTGTTGGAAAATATATTCTAAAGCCAATCATCTAAGTGGTAGATGATTGAAATTAGTATATAAATTATCTAATAAGAATAGTTATTTGACTGATTCATCATAAAAGTTCTATCTTCCTTAAATGAACTCCTAAATTATGATGAAGTCCTTAGAACCATAATCAATAATAAAGAAGGATTTATTGAATGGTTCTTAAACTATTCACGATCAAATGATAAGTTATTAATAAGGATAATAACTTATCGAGTGTAGATCGCTGTATGCCATATGCATTGGTTGTCCTCGTAACCAAGTGGTATGAAGATACTGGTATGGCATCCAGATGAGATGTAGGGGTATATCTGCACTGAACATGACCAATGTAGCACTCTACTATCAAGAGTAGCTAGCTAAAGCCAATGAGTATAAGTGTCCCTCCGACCTAAGATCACCATGGTGACTTACAAGCAACTCATTGAACTTTGATGTCGGACTGCCTTTATTTCTAATATAGGTTCCAAAGATTTTTGGATATAGTCAAGTACTTATGAAGTCGGTGTGTGAGTCAAGATGGGATTAACCACTCTTGATTAGCTTCAGAAAGAGAATGTCTCATTGTGTTTTAATTTAGCAAAACTTAGGCCTCGATAATCCTCGTGAGGTGTCATGGGATTTGCAAAATTTTGAGACGTAATATAGATGACTTGTATGAGCGTTTGATAGCATACTCGAAGTCGTCTTGAGTATTATGGATGAATTATATAAAAACCATGGTCCAAGGTTCTAAGAATGTAGCTTTGCATACATTTGACCTATCCGGACGTCGAAAATCATTGCTAGATGATAACTTTGATTGGTATAAAAATTGGTTTTTGTACTACCAACTTAGGTTCGAACCTATAGGATCACACATATTAGAGCTTGTAATCTAATCAAATGGTTAATAAATGATTGAGAATCATTCTAAGATCAATCCAACAATATGATTGGTGTTTGACCTAATGCAAGTGTTGCAGGAGGATCGATTAGCAATTAGATTGCTAATTGGCTTAATTTAATTAAGCAATCCAACTGAGATCAAGTCTAATTAAATTATATTTAATTAAAATTAATTTAAATTTAATTAAATTAAATCTAATTAATTTATTGGATAAGCCAATCGCAAGGAAGAACAAGTCCTTCTTAGACTAGGACTTGAGTACACCTAATTCCTAATTGACTTAGGATTTAAATCAAAATTAAATATAATTTAATCTAATTTAATTAGTCCCCTAATTGGATTAGGATTTTTTATTAATTTGGTTGACACAAATTCAATTAGAATTGGTTTCAAAATGGTTTGACCTAGTTTGCATTGAAGAGTCCTAGTTAGACTTGGACTCTTCCCTTCTCATTTTCCTTATGCCTAAGAAAGCCCACGCCCACCCTTTATTTTTTTGAAGTTAACGTGAATACTTCTCACATTAAAGAAGGTATTCCATGCCCTCAACCTGATTGGTTTTGGAATAATTTTTGACATGGTCAATTTAAGAAAGTTGTTAAGATTTGAATTCTATTTGATAGAGTTCTAGAATTCTAAAACACTACTTCTCTCTTTATGGAAACTAACCCATGTGCACTATTATTTTTGTGTGCTTTTTCCTTTGTTTTTTATGTGGGATTGCTAGTGTTCATGCCTAAAAGAAGGGAGAAGAATCCAAGAGTTGGACACCCCATAGGATTCCTAATATTCCTTCTAAAACTAGGTTTTGACCTAGTTAATAGATGGCTCTTGTGGGATGCCTCCTTAGAAGAGTTTTTGAGCATCAAAACTTCAAGATATTCCATAGCATAAACCAAGGAAAAGTGAGGAGGGGTGTGGAGGTTTGTGTTAGATAGGTGTGCCCTAGAAGCCAGATTGCTTGACACTTGTAATACACTTTTAAGGATAAAATTATAATTTTAACTATAAATAATAAAATAAATTATTTTCTATCATAGTGTGTATTTGAAAGTATCTACGATACATCCCTTGAGTTAATGGTAATGATAGTTCATATTTTTAAGTGTTGAAAATTTAAGATATGAATTTTCATTATTAACTCATAAAATGCTTCCGATCATAGGAACATCATGAGGATGGTGATTTATTTGGAAGGTTGGTGTACGATCGTTTCTTTAGGACAGATGAGTCTTGAGTCTATAGTATAAAGACACCAGAGCAAGAGTATAGGTACACGTTAGAGAACGAGGGCACTGTGCGTGATCGCCTCGAGCAGTCATGAGGAAGTTACCTTTTTGTCGATGACTGGCTCGAAGCTGCAGTGGTGTATCTAGTTCTTTGACCTGAGGTGCATCGACAGTTCACCTTGAGGGTGTTATAGTTTGACTACACCGTAACTCAGTCTCTTAGCTATTTGAAATCTTGAGGTGTATGTTGGCTATAGCATGTTCATTGTAGAAATTAGATTGTACCAATAGGAGATCTATCTATCTCAGTAGAAGAGGAGCAGCCCTATGATGATCATGAGAATCGAGTCCATAATCCCATGGCCACGGTAGAGTGAAATAATAGAAAGAGTTTTTATTAGAATTTTCACATTAGACTTGAATTGAATGATTAATTCATTTGATAAAAATTAGGGTTTGACGAGATCACCTTAACCCTGATCCGATCGGGGCTCAAGATAGAAGAACTTAATAACCCAGATAACTGCACCGAGAGGTTCGCTTTTAGTTCTGATGGATTGCCACCATATGCTGTTAGGTGTCACTGGTGGATTTTGAGAGCAATTAGAATGATTTGGATGATCGATCATACTAGTTGTCCGAATCAGAAAATTTTTGATCCATCAAAAGGTGTTTTGATGATGTCGATGATAGAGATCATGACATATCCCATTACCATATGGAACTAAATCTAACTAGATCACACAAATAATGGTTTGGATTTGGATATCATCAATTGGACTAATCTAGTTCAATTGATTTGAATAAAATTCAATTAGGTTTGAGAAAATTATGCTAGCACATGATTGAGCCTAATGTTCTCCTTTTAATAATCATTAAAACTTGTCTTGACTGAGCCAAATATGTTTAAGCTCACTCAGAATCATTTATTTGGTCTGACTAAAGCTTGTCCAGGTTAGAAAAGGGTTGTCTTAATTTATGAGATAAATTTGAGACAACACCTACCATTTTTCATCATCTGCTAAATCTTGTTTTTGGACTTTGGTCAAATATTAATCTTTGACACTTAAACATTTGCCCATGTATCATACACCCATAGGAGAGAACTTTGGCCCTTGTCCCCCTACTAAAAAGCATACAGATAAGGGGTGCATGCCTAGGGAGGCATGCACCCCATGTGGATAAGGTTTGGAGTCCCATATAGATGGGACTCCAGTTGCTTCAGGGAATCAACCTAGCTAGCGCTAAGAAGACTTGTTTGACCCACTCTTGGCACCTTCTAAGGAGAGTTCTGAGGAACTCTAATCTAATTAGATCAAATGATGTCATTCCATCAATCAAATTTATATCTGATTGCACAAAGAGCTATGATTGATCGGGATGATGTGGCACTACATGGTGTAGCAGGGTCTCTATAAACCCTATCTGTGCCTAAAATAAAAGAGCTTCTACTTAAGCACATGCCATATAGCCCTTCTCCCTCCCTCTCCACATAAATCCTTAGGTCCTCTCTCTCCTCTCCATGCCCAATGGACTTTAGGCATGAGTTAGGTGCGATTCAAGCAAGTGAAAGATGATAGAAAATGAAGAAGGCAGCACTGTTGCAAGAGACAACAGTTGATCTTCAAAAGTATTTTTGAAGACCTTCAAGATCAGATCTAGATCTGATTTTTGCAAGGCAGATTGTGAAAGAGAAGATCTTCAAATCCTACTTAAGTAAATATCGGTAGAGGCTAGGCGCTTGCATGGCTACATCCAGAACCTCAGGCAAATATCGAGATCATCATAGGATAATTGGATTACACAAAATAAAGATATAATTAACTAATATTTAATTTATTTTTATTTTATTTTATTTTATTAGATCAACAAGATTATATCTGAAGAATCTCATATTTAATTAAGATCTTATAAATTATTTTTAAAAATATCCCTCTTGATCCAATCAGATCTGAACAAACTTGCATCGAAAAATAATATTTTTCTCTTCAACTGGCATCAGAGCCAGGTTTCATAATTTATTAGATCTAATTTTAATTTATTTTTAATCTAATAATTAGATGATTTTAGATGTCACATAAGATATAATTAGATTTAAAATTAAAAAATTAAAAATTAAATAATCAAGATCTAAGATGTATGAGATGCATGTCTAGACTAGGAATAGAATTATTCTATATGTAGTCTAGCAAGATCATAATTTTAATTTAATTAATTATAATTTATAGATCCATTTATTTATTATTTTTTGATATTATATATATTATAATTAGATCTAAAAAATAGAAAATAAATTTATTTAATTTTTCATGTGAGATATGATAGATGCATGTTTAGACTAGTTGTAGAATAGTTTTACAAAATTATCTAGAATAAATTTAATTTGATATGATCAAATTTAAATCTTATTTTTTAGTTGTTTATGAGATAATTTAGATCTAAAAATATGCATGATATGATACATGAGATGTATGTAAAATATATTTTTAGTTAGATTAATTTTTATATATGTGATATATGATGTAGATCTAACTAGTTTTGTAGATTTAAAGGCCCTCTCCTCCCATTTGATGGGATGTTCTTATGATGTGTAGGGGTGCTATGTGTTTGCCCTTAATCAAAAATCAAAAACTTATTTTTTACAAAATTCTAGATCCTGAAATCCTAGAATTTTATATACATATTTTATTTATGAATCCTAAATTTAATTAAGAATTAAGATTATGAAACATATTAGATCTAAAATTGAGAATTTTTAGATCTAAGATATATTCATAAAACTGGGTTTGGGCTTGGATAGCTCAATTAGATCTAGCAGTTGATCAAACTGAATCAAGAGTTCGTTAGATGGGATTAAAAGTGCTTAAATTGATCAGCCTAATAGGATTAAGTCTGGATCAAGATCGAGTCACATAAGTGATCGATCAAGTTAAGACCTAATTAGGCTCAATAGTTAGAGTCTGGATTGTAGGCTAACGCGATTGGTTCTAACTCAATAATTTGGTGTCTAAGGTAAGTTTGGCCGATAAAATCAACTAATTTTTAATTGGAAGCTACTCGACTTGAATACATTCTTATCGAGTTAATGGCATATCCCTTCCATCTATCTCATTTACTTGGCCATATTTATCGACTCAGTCCTGATCTACGGTGGCTAACAATCTGAGCTAACCCATGCCACTAGGTTAGTCATAATCGTTATGGCTATGTCAAGTCATGTTTAAGGAGACCTAAATCAAATCTTCCAAAGAAAAGATTAAGTCTAAGGTCTTCCACCATTGTAGATGTGTGGGCCCTTCTCAGGGTTGATTGTTCTTGACTGATCACAGTGGTTCAATTGCACCAGAAAGATGCAACCATATTTATTAGGCATTGGATGCTACGGGCTAGAGGATGGATTGGGCTTAATATTTTGGATATGGTGAGAGACCCAATTAGAAATCCAATTTGTGCAAATGGTGGATCTGACTTAACTAAGGAGTGGATCAATATTTCAAGCATGATGAGATTCATGAATTAGAGATCGAGCCTGGGTGCATCATTAGAGAATAATTGGATAAGAGTTATTCACTTATTGGCTAACCCATCACTAATAACTGTTAGGTGAGGTGATGAGTCAGTTTGTGGGACCGCACCATCCACTAGAAATCAGTAATCATAGAGATTTTTACATCTCTACAAAGAAAGTATAGAGATCCGAGAAAATAGTGGAAGTTAATTTATTTAAAAATCAAATCTGTAAATAAATTGATCAAGTCTGAATTATAAAATTTAACTAGAAACTTTGACTCTCTAGAGGAAAAGAAAAATGTCTGCATCCAACCACTAGCCCATATCCTGGACATCCATAAACTGACTGGACCTAACTATAAGGATTGACTTCGAAACATTAAAATCATTTTGGATTTTGAGAAGTTGACTCATGTGTTGGACCAGGATCCTCCCACCTTACTAGCTTATCCATCCGTTGAATAGAGAGCGTCTCTTGATAAATGGATGGATAAAGATAACAAGGTTAGATACTATATGTTGGGCTTGATGTCTGATGAGCTTCAGTGCCAACATGAGGATGTCAAGATTGCCCGCCAAATGTTGGCTCACCTACAAGAGTTGTTTGGTGAATAGAGTCGCATAGCCAAATATCGATCACTAAACGACTATTTAAGGCTAAAATGCATGATGAACAGTTAATCCAAGATCATTATCTGATGATGATCAAGGACATAGAAGAGCTTGAGAAGCTTAGAGTGAAGTTACACTAGGATCTGTAGAATGATATAATTTTGCAATCCTGGACTAATGCATATGGACAATTCATCATGAACTACCATATGCATAAACTTCAAAATACTTTGGCCGAGCTTATGAATATGCTGGTTACTACTGAGCTTTCTATGAAAGATTCTAAATGCTCAGTACTTGCTATGAAATGGACTTCTTTTAAGAGAAAGTCTTTTTGAAAGAAGAAGAAGTCTGTAAAAAGGCAAAAGGTGGAAAGTGGAAAGAAAAGGAAGGCAGAGCTGAAGAAGAAAGCCGCTGACAAAGAAAAGTATTTCCATTGTAATACTGATGGCTACTGAAAGCAAAACTGCCCTACATACCTGGCCATCCTAAAGAATAAGAAGGAGACAGGTCCTTCTGAAGGTATGCTCATTATTGAATCTAACCTTACGATTTCTTCTGCATCCAGTTGGGTGCTTGACCCTGGTTCTAGTGCTCATTTGTGCACTTTCATATAGGGTCTTGAGGATAGCAAGAGGTTGAGGGATGGTGAGATGATCCTATATATCGAAAATGGAGCAAGGGTTGCTATTATGGCCATGGAAACCTACCCTCTCCGACTACTGTCTGACTTAGATTTAGTACTTAGGGATTGTTATTATGTGCCTGCTGTAAGCAAGAATTTGATTTCTATTTCATGTTTAGCACAAGAAGGCTATGTAATTAGTTTTCTTAAAGACCATTGTAATATTCTTTATGAAAAAAATATAATTGCAAGTAGTTTCCTCATTAACGGTCTCTATCAGTTACATATTGATGTATCTGTCTTTAATATCGAGCAAAATATAAATGCCATAAGATCAAAATGACCCAAGGATAGTCCAAACTCTAGGTATCTATGGCACCTAAGGCTAGGTCATATAGCAGAAGATATGGTTAACAAATTGGAGAAAATCGAGCAATTGGATTCGTTGATTTTTGAGTCATATCCAATTTATAAATCATGTCTTCATCGCAAAATGACTAAGCTCCCTTTTGTAGGACATGGGGAAAGGGCCACGGAACTACTTGCCCTAATACATAGTGATGTGTGCGGCCCATTTGATGTGTCAGCTAGAGGCAACTTTGACTACGTCATAATCTTTATAGATGATTTATCTCGGTATGGATATGTGTATCTTATGAGACACAAGTCTGAAGCCTTCGAAAAGTTCAAGGAATTTAGACATGAAGTTAAAAATCAAACTGAAAAATCCATTAAGATTCTTCAATCAGATCGAGGAGGTGAATACCTTAGTCAAAAATTTTTGAACTATCTCAAGCAAAATGGTGTAGTCTCTTAATGGACTCCACCTAAAACACCTCAATTTATTGAGATTTCAGAATAGAGGAATCGGATCCTATTAGATATGGTTCGATTCATGATGAGCTTCACAGACCTCTTTGATTTTCTTTGGGGACATAGTCTATTAACTGCTATATATTTACTAAATAGAGTTTCCTCTAAAATCGTTCCTACCATACCGTATAAAATATGGCATGGTAAGAAATCAAGTCTGAGTCATCTCAAAATTTGGGGTTGTCCAGCTCATGTCAAAAGACAATAAGCAGACAAGTTAGACTATAGATCCTTTAGAGCTAGATTCATAGGATATCCTAAAGAATCATTAAGATATTATTTCTACATTCCAGAAGACAACAATGTGATTTTGAGTCGGCATGCCATCTTTCTTGAAAAGTAGTTTATTCAAGATAGTAGCATTGAAAAGCAGATCAAGCTCAAGGAGAATGTCTCACAAGAGCAACGAGCTAAGGATCCTATGGAACTAAATCAGGTTGAGCCAATACAATCACTACTTCCTCCACCTCGTAGATTGAAAAAAAATTTACATCCCCCTGAGTGGCACTTAGGTACTATCTTAGAGAAAGTAGAAAAAATGTTCCTCATAGGTAATGGAGTTCATGGTGATGATCCTAAAACATATGATAAGGTGATATCGGATATCGACTTCGAGAAATGGTTAGACGCAATGAAGTCAGAAATTGACTCGATGCACTCAAACCTAGTCTGGATCTTGGTAGATCCACCTGAAGGTATAGTACCTATTGGGTGTAAATGGATCTACAAGAGAAAGACTGGTGCAGATGGAAATGTAGAGACATTCAAAGCTAGATTAGTGGCAAAAAGATATAGTCAGTGTGAAGACATTGACTATCAAGATATATTTTTGTCAGTAGCTATGCTAAAATTCAGCCGTACATTGCTTGCTGTTGCAGCCTATTTCAGTTATGAAATATGGCAAATGGACATGAAAATGACATTCTTAAATGGATATCTTGAGGAATATATCTATATGGAATAGCAGCTAGATTTCACATCTAGTGATGTTGATCACAAAGTATGCAAGCTGCAAAGGTCCATATATGGACTTAAGCAAGCATCTCGAACCTAGAATACTCATTTTAATAATATGATCAAATTATTTGATTTCATCAAGAACGAGAAGGAACCATGTATTTTTAAAAAGGTTAGTGGGAGCGCTATTGTCTTCCTCATAGTGTACGTGGATGATATCCTCCTTATTGGAAATGATATTTTCTTAATGACCATAGTTAAAATGTGGTTATCTAATTAATTCTCCACGAACGACTTAGGAGAAGCATCATTCATTCTAGAAATTAAGGTCTATAGAGACAGACTGAATAGGATGCTAGGTCTTTCACAAAAGATGTACATAGAGGAAGTGCTAAAGAGGTTTAGCATGAAAAACTCTAGGAGGGGATAGGTACCCTTCAGATATGAAATTCATCTCTTCAAGAAAATATGTCCCAACACACCTGAGGAGATTGAACCCATGAGCAAGATCCCTTATGCTTCAGCAATAGGGAGCCTCATCTATGCCATATTATATACACGACCTGATATAGCCCATGCTGTGAGTGTCACGAGCAGTTATCAGTTGAATCTAGGTGAAGAACACTGGACTTTTGTGAAATGTATCCTTAAGTACTTAAGAAGAACTAAAGATATGATGTTGATTTTGGGTAATGGAGAACTCCAAGTCTAGGGATATATAGACTCAGATTTTATGTCCGATATAGAAGATCAAAAATCGACATCTGAAAATCTATTTATATATAATGGCAATGCTGCCGTTGAAAGAGTTCCAAGCAGACAGTGATAGCAGATTCCACCATAGAAGCAGAGTACATCGCTGCGTCAGAAGCTATGAAGGAGGTATTCTGGTATAAGAAGTTCACCACAGAGGTCAGAGTGATACTGTGATAATAATGGCACCATAGCTCTTGCTAAGGAGCCAAGGTCTCACTAGAAATCCAAGCACATCGAGCAGTGATATCATCTCATCTACGATTACCTTGAGAAAGGTTATGTTAAGGTCAAGAGAGTTGACTCCATAAATAATGCGGCAGACCCACTCACAAAGCTGTTGGGCCAGTAGAAGATCGAAACCAACCTAAAGAAGATGGGAGTTGGATTTGTAGTCAATTAACTTTAGATCAAGTGGGAGTTTGTTAGATAGGTGTGCCCTAGTTGCCAGATAGACTGACACTTGTAATACACTTCGAAGGATAAAATTATAATTATAATTATAAATAATAAATTAGGTTATTTTTTATCATAGTGTATATTTGAAAGTGTCTATGATACATTCCTTAAGTTAATGGTAATGATAGTTCATATTTTCAAGAGTTGAAAATTTAAGACATGAATTAATCATTATTAACTCATAAAATGCTCCTGATCGTAGGATCATCATGAGGATGGTGATTGATCCAGAAGGTTGGTGTACGATCGCTTCTTTAGGATAAATGAGTCTTAAGTCTATGGTGCAGAGACACCGAAGTGAGAGTATAGGTACTAGTTAGAGAACGAGGGCGCTGAGCGTGACCACCTCGAGCAGTCATGAGGAAATCTACCTTCTCGTCAATGACTGGCTTGAAGCTACAGAGGTGTGTCTAGTTCTTTAACCTAAGGTGCATCGATAGTTCACCTTGATGGTGTTATAGTTTGACCACACTATAACTCAATCTCCTAGCAATTTGGAATCCTAAGGTGTATGTTGGCTATAGCATGTTCATTGAAGAAATTGGATTGCACTAATAGAGGATCTATCTACCTCGGTAGAAGAGGAGCAGCACTATGATGATCATGAGAATCGAGTCCATAAGCCCATGGCTATGGTAGAGTGAAATAGTAGAAAGAGTTTCTATTAGGATTTTCACATTGGACTTGAATCGAACGATTAATTTATATGATGAAAATTTGGGTTTGATGAGATCATCTTAACCCTAATCCAATCGGAGCTCAAGATAGAAGAACTTAATCACATAGGTAACTACCCCGAGTGGTTCGCTTTCAGTTCTGATGGATTTCCACCATATGCTACTAGGTGTCACTGGTGGATTTTGGGAGCAATTAGAATGATTTGGATAATCGATCATACTAGTTGTCTCATTAAAAAATATTTTGATGCATCGGAAGGTATTTCGATGATGTCGATGATAGAGATTGATGCATGCTAATCTATAGCTATGAAAAGTGCACCAGTCGATCAAGTAATAAAGTAAATGAGTAGAGTATCATCCCCAGAGGATTGGAAAATAAGTACTGAAAAGCTCTTTTCTGTGCTTTATTTAGAAGACCGATTTATGAGAATAAAAAATTGAAGAATAAAATAAAGAAATAATTAAAAATTTTAAGAAAATAGAGAGAGTGTAATGATTAGAGTTTTAAACTTAAGAGCAATGTGTTATTAAGGCAATCGGTTCACCAACTCAGTCAATATAATATTCAGGTTATTAGATTAATTTTATTTCATATGATGGTGGAGTCTCCTAATTTATTCACTACCCTTTGGTCCAGGCATAGCAAAACTATCAATATTTATTAATTATCCTTTTGATCCAGGTGTAATTTAAATAAATATTAATGCATTAAGTTTTGTGAAACCCTCTAATTAAAATATGCTGCGTTCAAAGTGCACTAAAATTCCTGCATGCATATGAATTCTAATTTGATTCATAATACAAGGTATATAATCAAGAAGCAATAACATAGATGTACTTGGTCCGTAACATCTATGTTCATCAGATCAATTAGAAGATGGCCAGTAATCTAAAAGCATTAAGATCAGATTTATATACTCCTCATGAATAAAATTTAAAATTAAAAATAAATCATACTAAATATTGCATCAAAAGTGTGGCTACAGCTTATCCTTAGTAAAAGAAAATTTAGTTCATGATAACAAGTTCAAAAACAGCAAATAAAATAAAAAGTATAAAGAAATTAGACTGTTTGATTGCTGAAATTGATTGTCCGTCGCTCTTGGTGTGGAGAACTTGGTGAAGAAGAAGAAGCTCCTTGATCAATATTCTGATTGTCAGAAGAAAAAATTAAAAACCCTTTTCTTTCTCTCAAAAATCTCTCTTCTCTTTCTACCTCTCTCCTCTCTTTCTCTTCTTGTTTTTTTTTATTTCTCTCACTCTTTTTTTCCCTCACTCTCCTTTTTTTTTCCTTCAGCAACAACAGACTTTATTGGCTCAAAGATGGATTTTCCCCCAAAATTCTTTGAAAATTAGGTTTAAAACTGTCAAAACAACTCAAATTAGGATCCTGAATGATTCTGACCATTGGATGTTGATCAAACGGTCCAAAAATCACTTAAAAACCCTTTAAAATTTCTCAGAACAAGTTAGAATTCATAGCAACCATCGGATCAATCGTTGGATTGAATCTAGGCCATCAGATCATGCACAAAGAAGCCTTCTGATCTTTAGTTTTAAAGTTGGGATGAATCTCAACCGTTGGATCTCGATCGAGAGCTGTGGATGCCATTCATCAGCGCATGCATTTCGACCATCCGATCAAATCCCAGTGAAAGGTGTCCATCGGATCAGACAAAATTTCCAAATTATCCTTTGTAGACCATGCTCGAGCCCGATGTTGCATGGACCACCGCATTCTTCAGCCAATCGGAGCGCGCTTCTTCATGTGAAATTTCTGAAATGCCCTTAAATCGGTCCACCATGCACTACGAAAAATGCTGACGTCAACCTTGCATCAGTGCTGCATCAGTGGGTCAGTCTGCTGGTGCATTCAAATCGAGGGGTTTTGCTGAGCCGATTTTTTTGAACCGATTTGAATCGGACCAATTTTTTTTTTTTGAAATTCAATTTTAGGCTCGTTTGAAGTCCGTTTTGCCTAAAATTTATTTCATCTGAACTAGAAAAATAAGATCTTCATATTGGTGGCCTTCTTTCTTATATAAGATTAATAAAAGTATCAATTTTCTAAAGAAATAGATTAATTTATTTTATAATTTAATACTTTTATTAGTATATTTTTACCACTTATCACACCCCCAACTTAGTCATTGCTAGTCCCTTAGCAATGTTTTATTTAATACCATGTTTCAATAAGATTATCCATCACAAAGATAAAATCTAGGACTAAAGGTCAAAAAGTTTAGAAAATACTGCTAACTAAGCATTGAGCTTCAGAAGCAAATTTTTCAGTCAATACAATTAAAAACTTTCTTAGAGTACATCAAAGATCTATAGCACTTGTGTTCGTGATGACTAACTTTAGCATTTCAGTATTAAATTAAAAGAACAAAAGTATCCTCTCTTATCACCTATTTTGGTCAATTTTCTATACATTCTCAATTTTATACTCATGAATTAAGGTAGCTTTCACACTGCCCTTTTTTTTTTTTTTTTTTTTACTGTGCTGAGCATCCTGGCCTTTCCTTCACCATTTTACGTGAATTTTCACACTTGACCTAGGTGCAGAGACCCAGTTACTAGGCTTTGGGCAATCCACATATACTCTATCTTTTGCACTTTATTTTTAGGCAGGTAGCTCTTTCCTTAAATTCAAGTTTCTTTGATTAGAATGTATATTAATTACCAATTTTTAGTGATAATTGAATCCTCAGTTGGCCTTATAATCAATACCTACTTTGCCTTGTTAGTGTGCATGTGCAATTAGAAGTGCTAATAGTCTTTTAATGACCTAAGTAGGCTACTAAAAGTTGACCAACTAATCTACTTCTTTAACTCGTTACATTCATTAGCAAATAATTCTATCTTTTATCACTTGTCCAGTCTATCTTGCTCAAAGATTTTCTTCTTGACACATGACTTTTTTTTTTTACCCGCTAACTTATTCTACATTGTCTTAAAGGAGAAAGAAAAATAAAGGGTGCAATAAAGGATAGGAAGGAATACACCTGATTTAGTTCGATCTGGTTCTTTGGAGCTTTAAAATTTTGCTTGAGCTCTCATTGATTTTTTTCTTTCTGCAAAATTGAAAATACACACCAAAATAGTAAAAGAGCAACAACAAATTACAAAAAAATAAAAAAAAAATGATCAAAACTAAAAAGAAAAGAAACAACCTATCTAGTAGTTCTGATTTATAGTCTTCAGCTTGACTTTCTTTGAGTTCTAAAGTGGATCAATCTGGTGCCACTTCAATTGGAATACTTTCATGTTTGGTCGAGCCCTCTTTCAATTGGACATTGCTAGCTTTTATAGTCTCAAACCTATTTTCTACAGAATTCTCATATACTGAATTGTCAATAATATCAATTAGAAAATAAGTTTGATTATCATCAGGATGTTTAGTATCTTTGAAAATATTAAAAGTAACTTGTTCATCTTGGACTCTAAGAATTAATTTTTCTTATTGAACATCTATTAAAGCTCCTCCAGTAGCTAAAAAGGGTCTCCCTAAAATAAGGGGTACATCATAATCTTCTTCCATATCAAGAACAATAAAATCAACAGGGAAAATAAACTTGTTTACCTTTACCAAGACATCCTCCACTATACCTCTTGGATATTTGATGGATCTGTCGGCTAATTGAAGAGTAATAGTGGTAGGCTTCAATTCTCCTAGACCCAGCTTCTTGAAAATAGAAAAAGGCATGAGATTAATACTTGCTCCTAAATCACATAAAACTTTATCAAAACTACAATCACCAATAATGCAAGGGATAGTAAAACTCTCTGGATCTTTTAGCTTCTGTGGTAATTTATTTTGAAGTATTGCTAGGCATTCTTCATTCAAATTTATTCTCTCATGCTCCTTCAGCTTTTTCTTATTTGTTAGGATTTCTTTGAGAAACTTGGCATACCTGGGCATTTGAGTAATAGCATCTACAAAAGGAATATTAATATGTAAATTCTTTAATATTTTGAAAAAGTTAGAAAATTTCTTATCTGGATGCTGTATTTGTCTCTCTAGGAATGGTAGTGGTGGTACGTAGGGTTTTACATTTGGATTGGCAAATCGTATACCTGGAGACCATCCATCTGCTGGTTGTTTTGGTGACTGACGAATTTTAGTTGATGGTTCCTTATTTGTAGTTGGCTCTTCAGTCTCTTTCTTCTGATGTGGCTCCTCCAGCTTTGTACCACTTCTTAGGGTGATAGCATTGACTTGCTCCCTTGGATTGGTCTCCGTATTGCTTGGCAAGGATCCTTGAGGTCTCTCGGAGATTATCTTAGCCATTTGACCTATTTGCATCTCCAAGTTTTGAATTGCTGCTGCTTGGTCCTGCCTAAGTTTGGCTTCCAAATTTTTTATAGTTGCTTCTTGGTTTTGCATAAATTTGACCATCAGCTCTTCCATGTTGGACTTCTTTTCAGGTACTTGGAATCCCGGGGGTGGCTGTTGTGCTGCATTTTGATTACTCCATGAGAAATTTGGGTGCTGCCTCCACCCTTGATTGTATGTGTTGAGTAGATTGGATTGTTTATTGCGGCCTGAAAAAATTACCAACATAATTAGCTGTATCAGTTGTTTTAGCAAAAGGATTACCTATCTGGCAATTGCTCGTATCGTGTCCTCCTCCACACAGGTCATAAGGTGATGCTCTGAACATGCATAGCTGTTCCCTTTCAAGTTGTTGACTTCGGCTCTAAGGGCTGCAATTTCAGCTAGTAAGGTTGGCACGCAATCTACTCCCTGCACAGCTGCTAGTCTTTTTGGCATCATGCATTCTGTCTGCCATTGATAGCTATTTGATGCCATCTCATCGATCAGATCGAAGGCTTCTTCCTCCATTTTTTGATTAATGGTTCCTCCTACTGCTGCATCAATCATAGAATGATTAGTAGGAGATAAACCATTATAGAAAGTTTGTACCTGAAGCCATACGGGTAGTTGATGATGTGGACATCTCCTCAGCAATTTCTTGAAATGCTCCCAAGCCTCATATAGTGTCTCCATGTCCATCTGCATAAAAGAAGTGATATCATTGTGCATCTTGGCAGTCTTGGAAGGTGGAAAGTACTTGGCTAAGAATTTTTGGGCTAGGACATCCCAAGTTGTGATAGAACCTACAGAAAGAGAATGAAGCCAACTTTTAGCTTGGTCCCTATAAAGAGAAAGAAAATAACCTTAATCTAATAGCATCATCCGACACCCTCATTAATTTTAAAAGTATCACAAAGTTCAAGAAATATGGGCATTCGGATCATCATGCATGTGTCCACTAAATTGGATAGTTGATTGAATTATCTTGATCATCGCTAGTTTTATTTCGATGTTGTTTGCTTGCACTAGCAGTCTCCTGATGCTCAAAGCTGCATCGGCTACAGATGATGTGATGTAATCATTTAATGGATGATGTATTAGTCGAATAGCTTCATGCTGTCCTTTGGTCACCATATCCAATCCTAGATTGATGTCGTTAGGATCTTTAGCTGTCATATTTCTTTCTTGTTGTAGTCTTCTAATAGTCCTTTCAATTTCTGGATCTAAAGATAGTAAGATACTATGTCCAAGACGTGTCATGCATTGAACAAAATTTTTTTTTAAAAATAATAAAACTTAAAAATAAAATTTTAAAGTAAAGCTAGGATCAAAATTTTAATATTATTTTAGACACAATCCCCGACAATGACACTAAAAACTTGATGCGTGCTAATCTATAGCTATGGTAAGAGCACCAGTCGATCAAGTAATAAAGTAAATAAGTAGAGTATCATCCCTAGAGGATTGAAAAATAAGTACTGAAAAGCTCTTTCCTATGCTTTATTTAGAAGATCAATTTATGAGAATAAAAAATTAAAGAATAAAATAAAGAAATAATTAAAAATTTAAAAAAAATAGGAAGAGTGTAATTATTAAGATTTTAAACTTAAGAGTAATGTGTTGCTAAGGCAATCGGTTCACCAACTCAGTCAATACAATATTCAGATTATTAGATTAATTTTATTTCATGTGACGGTGGAGTCTCCTAATTTATTCACTACCCTTTGGTCCAAGGCATAGCAAAACTATCAATATTTATTAATTATCCTTTGGTCCAGGTGTAATTTAAATAAATATTAATGCATTAAGTTTTGTGAAACCCTCTAATTAAAATACACTGCATCCAAAGTGCACTAAAATTCCTGCATGCATATGAATTCTAATTTGATTCATAATACAAGGTATATAATCAAGAAGCAATAACATAGATGTACTTGGTCCGTAACATCTATGTTCATCAGATCAATTAGAAGATGGCCAGTAATCTAAAAGCATTAAGATCAGATTTATATACTCCTCATGAATAAAATTTAAAATTAAAAATAAATCATACTGAATATTGCATCAAAATAGTGGCTACACCTTAGCCTTAGTAAAAAAAAATTTAGTTCATGATAACAAGTTGAAAAATAATAAAAAAAATAAAAGGCATAAAGAAATTAGACTATTTGATTACTGAAATTGATTATCCGTCACTCTTGGTGTGAAGAACTTGATGAAAAAGAAGAAGCTCCTTGATCACTGTTCTGATTGTTGAAAGAAAAAAAATTAAAACTCCTTTCCTTTCTCTCAAAAGTCTCTCTTCTCTTTCTACCTCTCTCCTCTCTTTCTCTTCTTTTCTTTTTTATTTCTCTCACTCTTTTTTTTTCTCACTCTCCCTTTTTTTTCTTCGGCAACATCAGACTTTATAGGCTCAGAGATGGATTTTCCTCCAAAATCCTTTAAAAATTAGGTTTAAAACTCTCAAAATAACTCAAATTAGGATCCTAGATGATTCTGACCATTGGATGTTGATCAAACGGTCCATAAATCGCTTAAAAACCCTTTAAAATTTTTTAGATCAAGTCGGAATTCATAGCAGCCATCAGATCAATCGTTGAATTAAATTTGGGCCATCAGATCGCGCACAGAGAAGCCTCTAATCTTTAGTTTAAAGTCGGGATGAATCTCAGCTATTGGATCTCGACCAGGTGCTAGGATGCCGTTCGTCAGTGCATGAGTTTCGACTGTTCGATCAAATCCTAGTGAAAGGTGCCCATCGGATCAGACAAAATTTCCAAATTATCCTCTATAGACCATGCATGAGCTAGGTGTTGCGTGGACCACCGTATTCTTCAGCCAATCGGAGCGCGCTTCTTCATGTGAAATTCTCAAAATGCCCTTAAATCAGTCCACCATGCAGTGCAAAAAATGCTGACGTCAGCCTAGCATCAGTGCTGCATGAGCGAGTTGGTCTGCTGGTGCAGCCAAACCAGGCGGTTTGCTGAGCCAATTTTTCTGAATCGATTTGAATCGGACCATTTTTTTTTCTTTTTTGAAATTCAATTCTGGGCTCATTTGAAGTCCATTTTGCCTGAAATTTATTCATCTAAATCAGAAAAATAAGATCTTCATATTGGTATCCTTCTGTGTTACATAAAATTAATAAAAATATCAATTTATAAAGAAATAGATTAATTTATTTTATAATTTAATACTTTTATTAGTATATTTTTACCACTTATCAGAGATCATGACATATCCCATTACCGTATAGAACTAAATCTAACTAGGTCACAAAAATTAGGGTTTGAATCTGGATATCATCAATTGGACTAACCCAGTTCAATTGATTTGAATAAGATTCAATTAGGTTCGAAAAAATCATGCTAGCATACGATTGAGTCTAATGTTCTCCTTTTAACAATCATTAAAACTTATCTCGACTGAGCCAAATATGTTTGGGCTCACTCAAAAACCTTTATTTGATTTGATTGGAACTTGTCTAGATCAAAAAAGGATTGTCTTAATTTATGAGATAAATTTGAGACAATACCTATCATTTTCCATCACCTGCTGAATCTTGTTTTTGGACATTGGTCAAATGTTGACCTTTGACACTTAGACATTTGCCCATGTATCATGCACCCATAACAGAGAACTTTGGCCCTTATCCCCTGCTAAAAAGCATACAGACAAGTGGTGCATGCCTAGGGAGGCATGCGCCCCATGTGGATAAGGTTTGGAGTCCTGTACAGATGGGACTCCAGTTGCTTCAGGGAATCAACCTAGTGGTGCCAAGAAGACTTATTTGACCCAGTATTGGCACCATCTAAAGAGAGTTTTGAGGAACTCTAATCTGATTAGATCAAATGATGTCAACCTGCCAATCAGATTTAGATCTGATTGCATAAAGGATCATGATTGGTCGGGATGATGTGGCACTGCATAGCGTAGCAAGGTCTATATAAATCCTATCTGCGCCTAGAATAAAAGAGCTTCTGCTTAAGCCTATGCCATATAACCCTTCTTCCTCCTTCTTCATGCCATCCTCAGGTCCTCTCTCTCCTCTCCACACCCAATGGACTTTAGGCATGAGTTAGGTGTGATCCAAGCAAGTGAAAGATGACAGAAAAGGAAGAAGGTAGCACTGCTGCAAGAGACAACAGTTGATCTTCAAAAGAACTTTTGAAAACCTTCATGATCAAATCAAAATCTGATTTTTGGAAGATAGATTGAGAAGGAGAAAATCTTCAGTTCTTGCCATGTGGATACCAGTAGAGACCAAGCGCTTGTGTGGCTACATCCAGAACCTCAGGCAAATATCAAAATCATCACAGGATAAATGGATTACCTAAAATAAAGGTATAATTAATTTAGATTTAATTTATTTTATTTTATCAGATCAATAAGATCAGATCTAAAGAATCTCAAATCTAATTAGCATCTTAGAGAAAATTTTTTAAAATATCTCTCTTGATCCAATCAGATCTAAATGAACCTACAATGGGAAACAAGATTTTTTCCTTCAGTTTGAGGCACCAAGAATCTTGGAGGAGAAAGCTTCTTTAAGACATCAAGTGTTGATGTCTTGTAGAAAAAAGGTAAGAGAGAAGAACATCTTCTTTTATAGTTTTATTTCAAGGTTTTTTTTATCCATATTTCTTTATGATTTTTATATGATAAAAATCTAAGAGAGATAGGATTAGGGCATGAGATTTGTGCTCTAAGGTGTTGGAGCATAGAAATTCTTTTTGGACATGATCTGGTCATGTCCTGGTGCGAGAAGAAGAAGAGAAGAAGGTCTTCTCTTAGAGTTTTCTTGAGAGACCTTCTTCTTCATTTTTTTATGACATTTTTATGAGAAAAATCTAAGGATGTGAGATCTAAAAAAATAGAAAAAACTCTAGAGGAGGTCTCCTTGGATCCTAGCATAGAGATGTTGTCAGGACATCAACCATTGATGTCCTGAAGGAGAAGATTTGTCTTCTCCTAGGATTTTTTTCATATGTTTTTATTTTTTATTTATGGGAGATCCAAGGATTGGATTCGTTGCTTATTCCTCCTCATGTACTTCATCTCTTGGATTGTCCATGAGATCCGAGGAACATGTATTTGATTAACCATTATGAGGGATCCGCGAGAAGCTAGCACTTCAAGCGAATCTTCTTTCGACGAAATTCCGATCTATGTTGCAGGTTCATGTGGATCACCTATAGAGGTCAGATGTACGTGTGGCTCCAAAAGCAACAACAAAAATCAACCATGGAGTTTTCGATCCATACAAAGATAAGTGATTTGATCTCTTGGTAATCTAGATATGATCTAGGATTAGATCTAGAATTATTCTAGATCTAGGTATTGATATGATCAATACCAGATGTGATTAATTTAATTTTAGATTTATATTTACATCATGACATATTATAGATCCTTGTTGTAGGATTTTATAATCTGATTACATGCATATTATAGATTAAACTATTTAATCAATGTCTTCTACTATTTTAATTTCAAAAAGTTTTGAAATCTATGCATGAAATCCTATATGTTCCCCAACTGTGGTATCAGAGCATTTAGGTTCTTTTATAACATGTTCATGCTTACTTTAGAATAAATCTAAAATTAAAATTAATTAAAGATTGCACATACTGCCATAAGGTTGTCCTATTATAAGGTTAATCCTTATAATAAAAAGGTTGTCCTGCTGTAAGGTTCACCCCTTATAGTGAAAAGGTTGTCTTAGTATGTGTTGATTCGAGAAACCTAAATCGTAAATATGTTGGATGAGATCTAAAATAATTTATAATTTATTTTTATATTTTAAACCTAATATTAAATAATTTATGATCTAATTTTGATCATTTAGATGAGATCCATATGATATGTTTCATGTTTCGATCTAGATCTTCATGTTGCATTTGTTGATATGTAGCTTCACTTTTGAATCTAGTTTGCATATGTATGACATATAAGTTTTGTAGAATTTAAATTGCAAACTTACTTTCTGCAAAACTCTAGATTCAAAATCCTAGGACATGATCAAAACATTGAAACAAATAAGATCTAAAACCATCATTTGAATTTGATTCAAAGTAAATTATTTACAATTTGAAAATATTTCAAATAAGAAAATCAAAAATTTGTTTTGGGGTTTCATAAACCCAAACCCATATTGTTTGAACTTAATTAAGAATTAAGTGATTATTTAGGATCTAGGTTTGTGATTTAATGATCTCAAGATAATTTCATAAAACATGGATTAAAGGAAAATGGGTTAGCTTTGATTAGGTCCTTAACTGGGTTAGATGTAGGGTTAGATTAAATGTAGACTTAGTTAAAAAATTGATCAAACCTAATTAATAGTTAATTAGGATTAGGTCATTTCTTTAGATCAATTCAATAGTTGTAGTTGATCAAAGTCCATATATCTAACAAAAGGATACTGATCATGGCTCAGTGGTCGAGCCCGAGTCTTTAGGCAAATCAAATAAAAATTGATAAATCAATTGGTATCTAAGATATGTTTGGCATCCCAAACTGGTGGTTTTTAATTGATAGCCTACTTACCTGACCATTTTTGATGGTGTCTAATGCAAGCCTTGGCAGACCCTCTCACCGATCTCACTTACCTACCAATATGATTAATCAGCTTTTTATTAGGTTGTCCATTGATTTGTGCTAACCCATGTCACATAAGAAATTAGTGAGACTAATTTAGGTGCCCATGGACCGTAATTGATCGTAGTCCTCATCAGTGACTTGAGAAGTCAGTAGGAGGACTTGACTTGGTGAAGTCAGTGAGAGTAAATTGATCCATATCCATTCTATCCTTAGATCATTAGAAATTTAAATTCTCTAAAATTATTAAGTCCTTAAAATGATAAAGTTATGGACATAATTGAGTTACAACCTCCCATTAAGTTGTTTGATAATGGGTCCATTAACTCAATAATAATTGGAGGCCCATAGGCTTGGTGCTTGTTGACTAGTGAAATTATCATTCATCATATGATGACTTGGATGTGCCTCTGTAATGGTGGTTTGGTTGACTAACCATAGTTGGGCTTAATCATTCATTGATTAGATGCACCAAGTATAGTCATGTTAATGGTTGGATCTAATTGAATCCTTACAGTGGAGGCCCTAGCCTACTGATTAGGTTTCTGGGGCAAATCTAAATTACCAAAAATTATTTGGAGAAATAATTTGTTATGAATCTACCCTTAGGTGTACATGGGTTGACCAACTATAGTTGGGCTTGTGTGCAATCTATGTGGATTCTCGTACCCACTAAGGAATTAAAGTAATTCCTCAAATTGGAGGTAGAGACTATCACTTCGAATAAAATAGTGGGAGAACCTTAAGACTAAAGTCTAAGTCTCTAGGCTTAACATAATTCACATACAATAGGTCATTATACTCTATTCTCAAATTAAGGCTAAACCTTAATTGCTCCTATCACTATTAGATAATGATGACTTATGGGACCCAACTTCGATAATTAGTATCGAAAGTTAAATTTGGTTCAGCAGTATGAATGGATTCATATTGGAGCTTATACAGTCCAGTCAAAATAATTAAGTCCAAGGTTAACCCAAATTAGGCATAAGTACTTCTAATGTTAGAAATAGGAGTCATAGGAAGAAGCTTTGTCTTGCTTTTCCTTTGACCATAACAGGCTGAAACAAGAGAAAGGAGCGAAGAGTTGCTTCATTAAGGATGTTCATATGATAACACTTTAAAATTTCTTTATATATAATTCTACTACATGGGTATTAGATGCCGGTAGTCCTTATGCAATTTATTGCAAAGACTATAAGTAAGTGGAAATATTTTAAAATGGATGAGAAATACCTAAACATTTAGAGATGGAAGTCTTGATTCCAATCCTAACTTTAGGAAATTGTCAAGCTTATTTTCAAATAGATGTCATTTTGAGTGATTGTCACTATTGTCCATCGTTTATGATAAATGTGATCTCTGATTGGCCTTTTGGTTAGAGATGGTTATCATTTATCTAATAAAGAAGATTATTGTGATATATGATATTATTATGAATATTACAATAATACACTGGATAATAAAAAAATAATATTTAATATTTTGTGTAGTCTATTAAAGTATAATGCACACATTTAACACATATCCAAGTTAGATTATGCCATGGAATGTCTATCTTTGGCACTATAGGCTTAGTCATCTTGACAAGAACTAGGATAAATGGGATTAGCTTGAGAGAAAAATCTTCGACATCAATAATTGTGAATCATTGATAAGCCTATGAGTCTTGTCTTCTTCGAAAGATAACAAAGTCACCTTTTACTGGAAAAAAGTGAAGAAGCCGATAAAGTCTTAAGTCTCATACATAGTGATGTATGTGGACCAATGAACCTTAAGTGCCTAAAGGAAGATATCAATATTTTATTATAGATGACCTATCTGGGTAATGGGTGTATCTAGCCTGAATTATTTAAAATGTTCAAACGATTCAATAATAAAATAGGAAAGATAAATCTGAGAAAAAGGTATTAAAACTCTTCAAATCAAGATCGAGGAAGGTGAATAACTTATCTAGTGAAGTTTATGACATATTCTAAGAGAGAATAGGAATTCTCTCTCAGTGGATTTCTTTTCAGAACATAGTGTATCGGAAAGGAAGAAATTGAACTTTGTTAGACATGGTTCAATCCATGATAGGGTTCACTAGTCTGCCTATTTTAGGGTTATGCTCTTACCAACTATTTATTTTATCCTGAAAAAGGCATTTGAGTAAATTCTATTCGTAATAGACTCCATATTGGGATATGGATTCGAATGTAGACCTAGACTCTCTCACCTTCGGATTTTAGGGATTAATCAACCTATGTCATAGGATTTGCACATAGATAAACTTGGATCCTAGTTCCAATAGGTGTTTAAGGATTATTAATTCTACCATACTGTTGAAGACATGTGAGATGATAATCATTAGTAGAAGGGCATTCCTTTTGGAAAGGAAGTTTCCTTAGAGAAGGAACTGATGCCTATAAAGTTGAACTTAAAAAAGTTTGACTAGTAGAAAATGAACCGACATAATCTAGTAAACCTACAGAATCAGATTTGATCAGATCAAATTTGGAGCCCATTAAAGTAGTCATCTTTAAGGAAGATCCGATATAGTATCGCATGTTAGCCGGAATAGATACTTTAGTATCTAGGTCTAGGATAGTGCAATCCTTATTGAGCTCGATCAGAATAATAAAGATTCCGATCACCTATAGAGATGCAATGTAGTGGTCTGACTCTGAGAAGTGGTTTGGAGCGATCAATGATCCAAATTGAAGTCAATGAAAATCAATAGTGTATCGACATCTAGTTGATTCATCTAAAGGGATAAAATTCCATTGGGTGTGAATCAATTTTCAAATCGGATCAGAGTAGTGCAGACGAGAAGGTAAAGGACCTATAAAGCCCATCTGAGCTATCATTTTCAGAGTTCAAACATACGTTTCTGAATGTATGTCTTTGTCATGAACAAAGACAAACCCTTACATTTATAATTGCGCAAAATGTTCTATAGTAGTGCTATTTCCTATGTGTATGTCTGATGGATAAAATTACTCTTAATTCAAGAATGGCATTGTAGCATTGCAAGGAATAAAGGATTTGGCTGTCATCTAATTTCTCCATGTTACAAGAGTAGACATGTTATACTCACTAGAGGTAGTGAGCAGATACCTGTCTGATCTAAGTGAGAGTCACTGAAAGATTGTACAGACAATCCTTAAGTATTTAGAAAATACTAAGATTTAGTGACTCAAATATGAAAGTACTAACTTAAAATATACGGATGTTTTAATTTCAGCCAAAACAAGATGACAATAAGAGAATGTCAGGTCATACCTGTTAGACATGTGTGCCCTAGAAGTCAGATTGGCTGATAGTTGTAATACACTTCTAGGGGCAAAATTATAATTTAGCCTATAAATAATGAAATGGGTTATTTTCTATCACAGTGTATATTTGAAAGTGTCTTTGGTACATCTCTTGAGTTAATGGTAATGATAGTTCATATTTTCAAGAGTTAAAATTTAAGATATGAATTTTCATTATTAACTTATAAAATGCTTCCGACCGTACGATCATCATGAGGATGGTGATGTTAGATATGTATGCCCTAGAAGCTAGAATTGGCTGACACTTGTAATACATTTTTAGGGGCAAAATTATAATTTTGACTATAAATAATAAAATGAATTATTTTCTATCACAAATGTGTATTTAGTGTCTATGATACATCCTTTAAGTTAATGGTAATGATAATTCTTATTTTCAAGAGTTGAAAATTTAAGACAAGAATTATCATTATTAACTCATAAAATGCTCCTGACCATAGGATCATCATGAGGATGGTGATTGATCTAGAAGGTTGGTGTACAATCGCTTCTTCATAGTAGATGAGTCTTGAGTCTATGGTGTAGAGACACCAAAGCGAGAGTACAGATACTCGTTAGAGAATGAGGGCACTGAGCGTGACCACCTCGAGTAGTCATTAGGAAGTCTACCTTCTCATCGATGACTGACTCGATGCTGCAGTGGTGTGTCTGGTTCTTTGACCTGAAGTGCATCGGTAGTTCACCTTGAGGGTGTTATAGTTTGACTACACCATGACTCGGTCTCCTAGCCATTCGGAACCCTGAGGTGTATGTTGGCTATAGCATGTTCATTGTAGGAACTGGATTGCATCAAGATGGAATCTATCTACCTCGGTGGATGAGGAGCAGCCCTATGATGATCATGAGAATCAAGTTCATAAGCCCATGGCCATGGTAGAGTAAAATAATAGAAAGAGTTTCTATTTTAGGTTTTCACATCGGACTTGAATCGAATGATTACATCATATGATAGAAACTAGGGTTTGACGAGTTCACCTTAACCCTAATCTGATCGGGGCTCAAGATAGAAGAAACTTAATCACACAGGTAGCTGCACCAAAGAGGTTCGCATTTCAATTTTGATGGGTTGCCACCATATACTGCTAGGTGTCACTGGTGGATTTTGGGAGCAATTAGAATGATTTAGATGATCGATCATTCTAGCTGTTCGAATCAGAAGAGTTTCTGATCCATCGAAAGGAGTTTCGATGATGTCGATGATAGAGATCATGACATATCCCATTACCATATAGAACTGAACCTAACTGGGTCACACAAACAAGGGTTTGAATCTGGATGATCATCAATTAGACTAATCCAGTTCAATTGATCTGAATGAGATTCAATTAGGTTCAAGGAAATCGTGCTAGCACTCGATTGAACCTAACGTTCTTCCTTTTACTATCATTAAAAGTTGTCTCGACTGAGCCAAAGGAGTTTGTGCTCAACTCAGGTACCTTCACTTGGTCTGACTGGAGCTTGTCCAAGGTCAGAAAAGGATTGTCTTAATTTATGAGATAAATTTGAGACAACACCTATCATTTTCATCATCTGCTAATTCTTGTCTTTTGACATTGGTCAAACGTTGACCTTTGACCCTTGAATATCTGACCCATGTGTCATGCACCTATTGGAGAGCTGGTGGGGGCCTTGTCCCCTTGCCTAGAATTTTGGCAAGGAGGAGGGCGCATGCCTAGGGAGGCGTGCACCCATGGATTGGGATGCCTAGGAGTCCCATACGGATGGGACTCCAGGTCTCCTTTTGGATTCAATTAGGTGAACCCTAACTATAGACTTTGATCAGTCTTAGGTGCCATCAAAGGATGAATTAGTGGGGAATCTAATTAGATCAGGTGATATCATCCCACCAATCAGATTTAGATCTGATTACATGAAGCAACATTGTGATTGGTTGGGAATGATGTGGCACTGCGTGGCATAGCAGGGTCTATATAAACCCTATCTGCACCCAACTTTGAAAGAGTTCTCTCTTAGCCCATGTCCGAAGGCTGCCCCTCTCCCTCCTTCATGCCATCTTTTGATCCTCTCTCTCCTCTCCATGCCCAAGAAATGTCGGGCTTCAGTTTGGTGCGATCTAGGCAAAAAAAAGCTGATGAGAAAGGAAAAAGGCAGCACTGCTGCAGAGATGGTTGCTGATCTTCAAAAAGAGTTTTGAAGATCCTCCAAATCAGATCTAGATCTAATTTTTAAAGTGATGATAAAGAAAGAGAAGATCTTCAGATCCAGCCTGAGTGGATACCGGTAGAGGCCAGATGCTTGCGTAGCTAGATCTAGAACCTCAGGCAATCAACAGGATCATCAAAGGATAATCTGATTACCCAGCATCAAGGTAAATTAAATTTAGATTTAATTTATTTTTATTTTTATTTATTTAATAATAAAAATTAAAATCTAAAATATCTCAGATCTGATTAGATCAGAGAGAAAATTTTTAAAATATATCTCTTGATCCGATCAGATCTGAACGAACCTGGATCCAAAAAATCAGGATTTTCCTTCAACTGGTATCAGAGCCAAGGTTCTAAAGTATTTAGATCTAATTTTAAATTTATTTTAATTAAAAAATAAGTGATTTTAGATGTCACATGAGATGTGATCAGATCTAAAATTAGAAAAAATTAAAATTAAATAATTTGGATCTAAGATTAGAAATATGCATGACTAGTTCTAAAATAGAATAGTTCTATAATAGTCTTGCATGTTTCATGATTTAATTTGATTAAATCATATTTTAGATCTATTTATTTACTATTTTTTGATATTATAATTATTATAATAACATCTAAAAAATAGTAAATAAAAATTATTTAATTTTAATATCATATGAGATATGATTGATGCATGTCTAGACTAGTTGTAGAATAGTTCTACATAATAATTATCTAGATTAGAATTTATTTTGATTAGATCAATTTAAATCTAATTTTTTAGATTATTATGAGATAATTTAGATCTAAAAAATATGCATGATTGATACATGAGATGTATGCAAAATATGCCATGATTAGATCTAATTTTTATATATGAGATATATGATATAGATCTAAAACTAGTTTTGTAGTATTTACATGTTCCTGATTAAGGCGTTCCTCTTGGCCGTCCGGTCATAAGAACGAAGAAGGGTTTAAAGGCCCTCTCCTTTCCATTCGATGGGGTGTTCTTATGATGTGTAGGGGTGCTGCGTGTTCGTCCTTAATCAGAAATCCAAAACTTACTTTCTGCAAAACCCTAGATCCTGAAAATCCTAGGATTTATTGTGCATATTTTATTTATGAACCCTACTTAATTAAGAATTAAGTTTATGAAATATTAATTAGGTCTAAAATTGAGAATTTTAGATCTAAGACATATTCATAATACTGGGTTCGGGCTTGGGTAGCTCAATTAGGTCTAAGCGGTTGATCAAACCGAATCAAGAGTTGGTTAGATGGGATCAACAATGCTTAAATTGACCAGCCTAATAGGATTAAGTCTGGGTCAAGATCGAGTCACGAGTGACGATCAAGCAAGACCTAATTAGGCTCAGAGGTTAGAGTCTGGATTGTAGGCTAACCCAATTGGTTCTGGCTCAACAATTTGGTGTCTAAGGTAAGTTTGGCACATACGACCGACTGGTTTTTAATTGGAAGCTACTCGACCTGAATGCGTTCTTGTACGAGTTAATGGCATATTCCCTTCCACCGGATCTCACTTACCTGGCCATATCTGTTGACACAGTTCTGATCTGAGGTGGTCAATAATCCGAGCTAACCCATGCCACTAGGTTAGTCATAATTGTTATGACTATGCCAAGTCTAGTTTAATGAGACCTGAATCAATTCTCCCTAAGAAAAGATTAAGTCTGAGGTCTTCCACCATTGTAGATGTGCGGGCCCTTTTCCGGGGTTGATTGTTCTCGGCTGGATACAGTGGCTCAGTTGCACCGGGAAAGATGCAACCATGTCTATTAGGCATTGGATGCTATGGGCTGGAGGATGAGTTGGGCTCAATATTTCGGATACGGTGAGAGACTCAATTAGGAATCCAGTCTATGCAAATGGTGGGTCTGACTTAACTAAGGAGTGGATCAATATTTCGGATACGGTGAGATTCATGAATTAGAGACCAAGTTTGGGTGCACCATGATTAGAGAATCATTGAACAAGAGTTGTTCACTCATTGGCTAACCCATCACCAATAACTGTTAGGTGAGGTGATGAGTCAGTTGGTGAGACCGCACCACCCACTAGAAATCATTAATCATGGAGATTTTTGCATCTCTACAGAGGGAGTGTAGGGATCCGAGAAAATAGTGGAGCTAATTTGTTTAAAAATAAAATTCCTAAATAAATTGGTCAAGTCATAATTACAGTATCTAACTAGAATCTTTGACTCTCTACAGAAAAATGTCTGCGTCCAACCCATTGGCACGTATCCTGGACACACATAGACTGACTGGACCCAATTATAAAGATTGGCTCAGGAACTACAAAATTATTTTGGGTTCTGAGAAGTTAACCCATGTATTGGACCAGGACCCTCCCACCTTACCAGCCCGTCCATCCGTTGAACAGAGAGCGTCTCTTAAAAAATGGATAGACGAAGATAATAAGGCCAGATATTACATGTTGGGCTCGATGTCTGATGAGCTCCAGCGCCAACATGAAGATATCGGGACTGCTCGCCAAATGTTGGCTCACCTACAGGAGATGTTTGGTGAACAGAGTCGCGCAGCCTAAGTATCAAGTCACGAAATGACTTTTTAAGGCTAAGATGCGTGATGGGCAGTCAGTCCAAGATCACTGTCTGATGATGATCAAGGACATGGAAGAGCTTGAGAAGCTCGGTGTGAAGTTAGACTTGGATCTGCAGAATGATATTATTCTGCAATCCTTGACTGATGCATATGGGCAATTCATCATGAATTACCACATGCATAAACTTCAAAATTCCTTGGCCGAATTAATGAATATGCTGGTTACCGCTGAGCTTTCTATGAAAGGTTCTAAAGGCTCAGTTCTTGCTATGGAATGGACTTCTTCCAAAAGAAAGTCTTATGGAAAGAAAAAGAAGTCTGTGAAAAAGCAAGAAGGTGGAAGGAGGAAAGAAGAAGAAGGCAGAGCCGAAGAAGAAAGGCCGATGGCAAAGGAAAAGTGTTTCCATTGCAACAGCGACGGCCATTGGAAGCGGAACTGCCCTACTTACCTGGCCACCCTGAAGAACAAGAAGGAAGGTCCTTCTGGAGGTATGCTCGTTATTGAGTCTAACCTTACGGATTTCTTCTGCATCCAGTTGGGTGCTTGACTCTGGTTCTAGTGCTCATCTGTGCACTTTCATGCAGGGTCTTGAGGATAGCAGGAGGCTGAGGGATGGAGACATGATCCTACGCATCGGTAATGGAGCAAGAGTTGCTGCAGTAGCCGTGGAAACATACCCTCTTCGATTACCATCTGGTTTAGACTTAGTTTTGAAAGACTGTTATTATGTGCCTGCAGCTAGCAGGAAATTTGATTTCTGTTTCATGCTTAGCACAAGAAGGCTATGTGATTACCTTCTTTAAGGACCATTGTAACATTCTTTATGAAAGAAATAAAATTGCAAATGGTTTCCTTATTAATGGTCTTTATCAGCTACATATTGATGTACCTATTTTTAACTATCGAGCAAAATGTGAATGCCAAACGACCTAGGGATAGTCCAAATGATAGATATCTATGGCACCTGAGATTAGGTCATATAGCAGAAGATAGGATCAACAAATTGGAGAAAAATGGGCTATTGAGTCCATTGACTTTCGAGTCATATCCAACTTGTGAATCTTGTCTTCAAGGCAAAATGACTAAACTCCCTTTTGTTAGGACATGGGGAAAGGGCCACAGATCTCCTTGCCCTAGTACATACTGATGTGTGCGGCCCATTTGATGTGCCGGCTAGAGGCAATTTTGTCTACTTCATTACCTTTACCGATGATCTGTCTAGGTATGGGTATGTGTATCTTATGAGACACAAGTCTGAAGCTTTTGAAAAGTTCAAAGAATTCAGACATGAAGTAGAAAAACAAACTGAAAAACCCATTAAGGTTCTTCGATCAGATCGAGGAGGTGAATACCTTAGCCTGGAAATTCCTAGACTATCTCAAGGAAAATGGCATAGTCTCTCAATGGACTCCACCAGGAACACCTCAACTCAACGGGGTTTCAGAATGGAGAAATCGGACTCTATTGGATATGGTTCGATCCATGATGAGCTTCACAGACCTTCCTGATTTTCTTTTGGGACACTTCATTGTTAACTTCAATTTATCTACTGAATAGGGTTTCCTCTAAAACCGTTCCTACCACACCGTATGAGATATGGCACGGTAAGAAACCAAGTCTGAGTCATCTCAGAATTTGGGGTTGTCCGGCTCATGTCAAAAGACAACAAGCGGACAAGTTAGAGTTTAGGTCCTTTAGAGCTCGATTCATAGGATATCCTAAAGAGTCATTAGGATACTATTTCTACATTCCAGAAGACCACAATGTGATTGTGAGTCGACATGCCATCTTTCTTGAAAAATAGTTTATTCAAGATAGCGGCATTGGAAAGCAGATTCAAGCTTGATGAGAAAGTCTCACAAGTAGCAACGAGCTAAGGACCAATTGGAACCAAATCAGGTTGAGCCAATAAGAACACTACCTCCTCCACCTCGTAGATCGGAAAGAGTTTTCCCATCCCCTGAAGAGATACTTAGGTATTATTTCAGAGGAAGTAGAGGAAAATGTTCCTCGTAGGTAATGGTGCTCATGGTGATGATCCCAAAACCTACAATGAGGCGATATCAGATATCGACTCCGAGAAATGGCTAGAGGCAATGCAGTCAGAAATTGACTCGATGCACTCAAACCAAGTCTGGACCTTGGTAGATCCACCAGAAGGTATAGTACCTATTGGGTGTAAATGGATCTTCAAGAGAAAGATTGGTGCAGATGGGAAATGTGGAGACATTCAAGGCTAGACTAGTGGCAAAAGGTTATAGTCAATGCGAAGGCATTGACTATCAGGATACCTTTTCCCAGTGGCTATGCTAAAATCCATCCGCACATTGCTTGCCTGTTGCAGCCTATTTCGATTATGAAATATGGCAAATGGACGTGAAAACGGCATTCTTAAATGGATATCTTGAGGAAGATATCTATATGGAACAGCCGCTAGGTTTCACATCCAGTGATACTGATCACAAGGTTTGCAAGCTGCAAAGGTCCATATATGGACTTAAGCAAGCATCTCGGAGCTGGAACACTCATTTCAATGATGTGATCAAAATAGTTTGGTTTCATCAAAAATGAAGAGGAACCATGTGTTCTTCAAAAAGGTCAGTGGGAGCGCTGTTGTCTTCCTCGTATTGTACGTGGATGACATCCTCCTTATTGGGAATGATATTCCCATGTTGACCACAGTCAAAATATGGTTGTCCAAGGAATTCTCCATGAAAGACCTAGGTGAAGCATCCTTTATTCTAGGAATTAAGGTCTATAGGGATAGACCGAATAGGATGCTAGGACTTTCACAGAAGATGTACATAGAGGAAGTACTAAAGAGGTTTAGTATGGAAAACTCTAAGAGGGGATTAATACCCTTCAGACATGGTATTCATCTTTCCAAGAAGATGTGCCCTAGCACACCTGAGGAAATAGAACGCATGAGCAAGATCCCTTATGCTTCTGCAATAGGGAGCCTCATGTATGCCATGCTATGTACACGACCTGATATAGCCCATGCTGTGAGTGTCACAAGCAGATATCAGTCAAATCCAGGTGAAGAACACTGGACTTCTGTGAAATGTATCCTTAAGTACTTGAGAAGAACTAAGGATATGATGTTGGTCTTTGGTAATGGAGAACTCCAAGTCCAGGGATACACAGACTCGGATTTCATGTCCGATATAGATGATCGAAAGTCGACATCTGGGAGTCTGTTTGTGTGCAATGGTGGTGCTGTCAGCTGGAAGAGTTTCCAAGCAAAATAGTGATAGCAGATTCCACCATGGAAGCAGAATATATCGCTGCATCAGAGGCTGCGAAGTAAGCATTCTGGTACAAGAAGTTTGCTGCAGAAATTGGAGTAATGCCATCAGATGCCATTCCTCTATACTGCGACAACAATGGTGCCATAGCCCTTGCTAAGGAGCCGAGGTCTCACCAAAAATCCAAGCACATTGAGAGCGGCGATACCACCTCATCCGCGATTACCTCGAGAAGGGTTATGTCGAGGTCAAGAGAGTCAACTCCGCAGATAATGTGGCAGACCCACTTACAAAGCCGTTGGGCCAGCAGAAGATCGAAGCCCACCTTGAGAAGATGGGACTTAGACTTGTAGCCAATTGGCTTTAGGACAAGTGGGAGATTGTTAGATATATGTGCCCTAGAAGCCAGAATTGGCTGACACTTGTAATACACTTCTAGGGGCAAAATTATAATTTTGACTATAATCAATAAAATGGGTTATTTTCTATCACATATGTGTATTTAGTGTCTGTGATACATCCTTTGAGTTAATGGTAATGATAATTCATATTTTCAAGAGTTGAAAATTTAAGACATGAATAATCATTATTAACTCATAAAATGCTCCCGACCATAGGATCATCACGAGGATGGTGATTGATCCGGAAAGGTTGGTGTACAATCGCTTCTCTTTAGTAGATGAGTCTTGAGTCTACGGTGTGGAGACACCGGAGCGAGAGTACAGGTACTCGTTAGAGAACGAGGGCACTGAGCGTGACCACCTCGAGTAGTCATTAGGAAGTCTACCTTCTCGTCAATGACTGACTCGATGCTGCAGTAGTGTGTCTGGTTCTTTGACCTGAGGTGCATCGGCAGTTCACCTTGAGGGTGTTATAGTTTGACTACACCATTACTCGGATCTCCTAGCCATATGGAACCCTGAGGTGTATGTTGGCTATAGCATGTTCATTGTAGGAACTGGATTGCATCAAGATGGAATCTATCTACTCGTTGGTAGAGGAGCAGCCCTATGATGATCATGAGAATCAAGTCCAGAAGCCCATGGCCATGGCAGAGTGAAATAATAGAAAGAGTTTCTATTTAGATTTTCACATCGGACTTGAATCGAATGATTACATCATATGACAGAAACTAGGGTTTGACGAGTTCACCTTAACCCTAATCTGATCGGGGCTCAAGATAGAAGAACTTAATCACACAGGTAGCTGCACCAAGAGGTTCGCATTCAGCTCTGATGGGTTGCCACCATATACTGCTAGGTGTCACTGGTGGATTTTGGGAGCAATTAGAATGATTTAGATGATCGATCATTCTAGCTGTTCGAATCAGAAGAGTTCTGATCCATCGAAAGGAGTTTTCGATGATGTCGATGATAGAGATCATGACATATCCCATTACCATACAGAACTGAACCTAACTGGGTCACACAAACAAGGGTTTGAATCTGGTGATCATCAATTGAACTGATCTAGTTCAATTGATCTGAATGAGATTCAATTAGGTTCAAGGAAATCGTGCTAGCACTCGATTGAACCTAACGTTCTTCTTTTACTATCATAAATAAGTTGTCCTGACTGAGCCAAAGGAGTTTGTGCTCAATCAGAGGCCTTTCATATGGTCTGACTGGAGGTTGTCCAAGTCAGAAAAGGTTGTCTTATTTTGAGTAAATTTGAGACAATACCTGCCATTTTTGGTCACCTGCCATTTCTTTCTTTGACTTTGGTCAAAAGTCTACCTTTGACCGTTGACCATTGACACTTTGACTTTTGACCACATGTGTCATGCACCTATTGGAGAGCTGGTGGGGGCTTGTCCCCTTGCCAGAACCTGGAAAGGAGGGGGCACATGCCTAGGGAGGTGTGCGCCCAGTTGATAGGGATGCCTAGGAGTCCCATTGGATGGGACTCCAGGTCTCCTTTTGGATTCCAATTAGAGTGACCCCTAAGCTATAGACTTTGACTGGTCTTAGGCACCATCTAAGGAGGAATTAGGGAGCTCTTATCTGATTGGATTAGGTGATGTCATCCACCAATCAGATTTAGATCTGATTTCATGAAGCAACTTGTGATTGGTTGGGATGAAGAGGACTGGCATGGCGTAGCAGGGTCTATAAATAAGACCTTGTCTGCGCCCAACTTTGAAAGAGTTATCTCTTAGCCCACACCCCAAGGCTATCCCTCTCCCTCCTCCATGCCATCTTTAGATCCTCTCTCCCCTCTCCACACCCAAGGGAAGTTGGGCTTCAGTTTGGTGCGATCCAGATAAGAAAAAGGCTGACGAGAAAGGAAGAAGGCTGCACTGCTGCAAGAGGACGACTGCTGATCTTCAGAAGGAGTTTTGAAGTTCCTCCAAATTAGATCTAGATCTAATTTTTGGAGAAATGATAAAAAAGGAGATGATCTCTAAATCCAGCCTGAGTAGATATCGGTAGAGGCCAAGCGCTTGCATGGCTAGATCCAAAGCCTCAGGCAATCAGCAGGATCATCAAAGGGTAATCTGATTATCCAGCATCAAGGTTTAATTAAATTAGTTTTAATTTATTTTTATTTTTATTTATTAGATCTATAAAATTAGATCTGAAATATCTTAGATCTGATCTAGATACACGAGAAAAGTTTTTGAAATATCTCTCTTGTTCTGATCAGATATGAAAGAACCTGATCCGAGAAATTAGGATTTCCCCTTTAGGTGATTGATCCGAAAGGTTGGTGTATGATCGCTTCTTTAGGATAGATGAGTCTTGAGTCTATGATGTAGAGACACCAAAGTGAGAGTACAGATATTTGTATTGAGCATGACCACCTCGAGCAGTCATGAGGAAGTCTACCTTCTCGTCGATGACTGGCTCGAAGCTGTAGTGGTGTGTCAGGTTCTTTGACCTGAGGTGCATCAATAGTTCATATTGAGGATGTTATAGTTTGACTACACTATAACTCGAGATCCTAGACATTCGAAACACTGAGGTATATGTTGGCTATAGCATGTTCATTGTAGGAATTCGATTGCACCAATATGGAATCTATCTACCTCGGTAGATGAGAAGCAATCCTATGATGATAATGAGAATTAAGTCCATAAGCCCATGGCCATGGCAGAGTGAAATAATAGAAAGAATTTCTATTAAGGTTTTTCACATTGGACTTGAATCAAATGATTAATTCATATGATGGATATTAGGGTTTGAAGAGATCACCTTAACTCTAATCTGATCGGAGCTCAAGATAAAGGAACCTAATCACATAGGTAATTGCACCAAGAGGCTTGCTTTCAACTCTGATGGATTGTCACCATATGCTACTAGGTGTCACTAATGGATTTTGGTAGCAATTTGAATGATTTGAATGATCGATCATACTAGTTGTCTGAATCAAAAAAGTTCTGAACCATTGGAAGGTGTTTCGATGATGTCGATGATAGAGATCACGACATATCCCATTACCATTCGAAACTGAACCTAACTGGGACACACAAATAAGGGTTTAGATTTGGATGTCATCAATTAGACTAATCCAGTTTAATTGATTTGAATAAGATTCAATTAGATTTAAGAAAATCATGCTAGCACATGATTGAGCCTAATGTTCTCCTTTAATAATCATTATAACTTGTTTCGACTGAGCCAAATGTGTTTGGACTCCCTCAGAAACCTTTACTTGGTCTGACTGGAGCTTGTTTAGATTAGAAAAGGATTGTCTTAATTTATGAGATAAATTTAAGATAACACCTGCCATTTTTCATCACCTGCTAATTCCTATTTTCGGATATTGGTCAAATATTGACCTTGGATAGTTGGACATCTGCCCATGTATCATGCGCTTATTGGAGAGTACCTAGGGCCTTATCCCCTTGCTAATTGTAGATAGGAAGAGGGTGCATGCCTCCCTAGGCGTGCACCCCATGAGGATAAAGGAGGAGTCCCATACAGATGGGACTCCAGGGTTGCTTCATGGGATTAAATCCCGTGGTGCTAAGAACTCTTGTTTGATCCAGTCTTGGTGCCACATTAGGAGGATTTTATGGATTTCTTATCTGATTGAATCAGATGATGTCATCCTATCAATCATATTTATATCTGATTGCTCAAAGGGCCATAATTGGTCGGGATGATGTGGCACTGTATGGCGCAGCAGGGTCTTTATAAACCCTATCTGTGCCTAGTTCTTGATGCTTTTGCTTTAGCCCATGCCACAAAGCCTCTCTCCCTCCTTCTCCATGCCACCCTCTAGTCCTCTCTCTCCTCTCCACACCCAAGGGATTTTAGGCATGAATAAGGTATGATCCAAGTAAGTGAAAGGCCCCAGGAAAGGAAGAAGGCAACACTGCTGAAAGTGACAATGGCTGTTCTTTGAAAGGTATTTTTGAAGACCATCAAGATCAAATCTACATCTAATTTTTGGAGAATTGATTACAAAGGAGAATATCTCTAGATCTTGACTAATTTGATATCGGTAGAGGCTAGGTGCTTGCATGGCTACATTCAGAACCTCAGGCAAACATTAGGATCATCATAGGATAATTGGATTACCCAAAATAAAGGTATAATTAAATTAGATTTAATTTTTATTTTATTTTATTTTATTATTAGATAAATAAGATCAGATCTGAGGAGTCTTATATTTGATTAAAATCTTAGAGAAAAAATTTTTAAAATATTTCTCCTGATCCAATCAGATCTAAATGAACCTAACCTAGAAAATAGATTTTTCCCTTCAACTGGTATCAGAGCCAGGTTCCATAATTCATTAGATTTAATTTTAATTTATTTTTAATTTAATAATTAGATGATTTTGGATGTCACATTAGATATGATTAGATCAAAAATTATAAAATTAAAAATTAAATAATCTAGATCTAAGATGTATGAGAAGCATCACAAGATTAGGAATAGAATTATTCTATGTATAGTCCAGCATAATCATAATTTTAATTTCATTAATTATAATTTTTAGATCTATTTATTTACTATTTTTTGGTATTATAAATATTATAATTAGATCTAAAAAATAGAAAATAAATTTATTTAATTTATTCATATGAGATATGATAGATGCATGTTTAGACTAGTTGTAGAATAGTTCTACAAAATTATCTAGAATAAATTTTAATTTGATATGATCAAATTTAAATATTATTTTTTAGATATTTATGAGATAATTTAGATCTAAAAATATGCATGATATGATACATGAGATGTATGCAAAACATATTTTTAGTTAGATTAATTTTTATATATGTGATATATCATGTAGATCTAACAAGTTTTGTAGATTTATCATATTTTTGATTAAGGCATTTTCCTTGACCGTCCGATCATAAGAACGAAGTAGGATTTAAAAGCCCTCTCCTTCCATTCGATGGGGTGTTCTTATATCATGTAGGGGTGCCGCATGTTCGTCCTTAATTAGAAATCAAAAACTTATTTTCTACAAAATCCTAGATCCTGAAATCCTAAGATTTTATATACATATTTTATTTATGAATCCTAAACTTAATTAAGAATTAAGATTATGAAATATATTAGATCTAAAATTTTAAATTTTTAGGTCTAAGATATATTCATAAAATTGGGTTTGGGATTGGGTAGCTCAATTAGGTCTAGTAGTTGATCAAATCGAATCAAGAGTTAGTTAGGTGGGATCAAGAGTACTTAAATTGATCATCCTAATAGGATTAAGTCTGGGTCAAGGTTGAGTCACATGCGTGATCGATCAAGTTAAGATCTACTTAGGCTTAGTGGTTAAAGTCTGGATTGTAGGCTAACCTAATTGATTCTGGCTCAATAATTTGGTGTCTAAGGTAAGTTTGACAGATACGATCGACTAATTTTTAATTGGGAGCTGCTTGACTTGAATGCATTCCTATTGAGTTAATGACATATCTCTTCCACCGGTCTCACTTATCTGGCCATATTTATTGGCCCAGTCCTAATCTAAGGTGGCTAATAATCCGAGCTAACCCATGCCACTAGGTTAGTCATAATGGTTATGGCTATGTCAAGTCAAGTTTAAAGAGACCTAAATCAAATTTTCCTAAGAAAAGATTAAGGCTAAGGTCCTCCACCATTGTAGTGTGCAGACCCTTCTCGGGATTGATTATTCTTGACTGGTCATAGTGGTTCAGTTGCACTAGAAAGATGCAACCATGTCTATTAAGCATTGGATGGTATGGGCTGGAGGATGGATTGGGCTCAATATTCTGGATATGGTGAGAGACCCAATTAAGAATCCAGTTTGTGTAAATAGTGGATCTGACTTAACTGAGGAGTGGATCAATATTTCGGGCACGATGAGATTCATGAATTAGAGATCAAGTCTGGATATACCATGATTAGAGAATTATTGGACAATAGTTGTTTACTCATTGGCTAACCCATCACCAATAACTATAAGATGAGGTGATGAGTTAGTTGGTGGGACTGCACCACCCACTAGAATTCAGTAATCATGAAGATTTTTCCATCTCTACAGAAGGAGTGTAGGGATCCAAAAAAATAGTAGGAGCTAATTTGTTTGAAAATCAAACCCCTAAATAAATTGGTCAAGTCTTAATTACAAAATCTAAGTAGAAACTTTGACTCACTATAGGAAAAAAAAAATGTCTGCATCAAACCCACTAACCCGTATCCTGGACACCCATTGACTGATCGGACCGAATTACAAGGACTGGCTCCAAAACTTTAAAATTATTTTGGATTTTGAGAAGTTGACTTATGTATTGGACTAGAATCCCCCCACCTTACCAACTAATCCATCCGTTGAACAGAGATCGTCTCTTTTGACAAGTGGATGGATAAAGATAATAAGGCCAGATACTACATGTTGGGCTCGATGTCTGATGAGCTTTAGCACCAACATGAAGATATCAAGACTGTTCACCAAATGTTGGCTCACCTGCAAGAGTTGTTTGGTGAACAGAGTCGTACAACCAAATATCAGATCACTAAATGACTGTTTAAGGCTAAAATGCATGATGGGCAGTTAGTCCAAGATCATTATCTGATGATGATCAAGAACTTGAAAGAGCTTGAGAAGCTCGGAGTGAAGTTAGACCAGGATCTACAAAATGATATAATTTTCCAATCCTTGACTGATGCGTATGGATAGTTCATCATGAACTACCATATATATAAACTTCAGAATACTCTGCCCGAGCTTATGAATATACTAGTTACTACTAAGCTTTCTATAAAAGGTTCTAAAAGATTAGTACTTGCTATGGAACGGACTTCTTTCCAGAGAAAGTCTTTTTAAAAGAAGAAAAAGTCTATGAAAAAGCAGAAGGTGGAAGGTGGAAAGAGAAAGAAGGCAGAGTTGAAAAAGAAGGTCATTGATAAAGAAAATTATTTCCATTATAATACTGATGGCCGCTGAAAGCAGAACTGCCCTACATACCTGGCCACCTTAAAGAATAAGAAGGAGATAGGTCCTTTTGAAGGTATGCTCGATATTGAATCTAACCTTATGATTTCTTCTGCATCCAGTTGGATGCTTGACTCTGGTTCTAGTGCTCATTTATGCACTTTCATGCAGGGTCTTGAGGATAGCAGGAGGCTGAGGGATGGTGAGATGATCCTACGGATCAAAAATGGAGCAAGAGTTGCTGCTGTGGCCATGGCAACCTACCCTCTTTGACTACCATCTGGCTTAGATTTAGTACTTAAGTATTGTTATTATGTGCCTGCAGCAAGCAAAAATTTAATTTCTATTTCATGTTTAGCATAAGAAGGCTATGTAATTAACTTTCTTAAGGATCATTATAATATTCTTTATGAAAGAAATAAAATTATAAGGGATTTTTTTATTAACGATCTCTACCAGTTACATATTGATGTATCTGTCTTTAATATCGAACAAAATATGAATGCCATACGAGCAAAATGACCAAGGGATAGTCCAAATGATAAGTATCTATGGAACCTAAGGCTAGGTCATATAGCAGAAGATAGGGTTAATAAATTGAAGAAAATAAGGCTATTGAGACCGTCGACTTTCGAGTCACTTTCAATTTGTGAATAATGTCTTCATGGCAAGATGGCTAAGCTCCCTTTTGTAGGATATGAGGAAAGGGCTATAGATCTACTTGTCCTAGTACATACTGATGTGTGCGGCCTATTTGATGTACCAATGCGGCCCATTTGATGTGCCGGTTAGTGGCAACTTTGTCTACTTCATAACCTTTATTGATGATTTATCTTGGTATGGATATGTGTATCTTATGAGACACAAGTCTGAAGCCTTTGAAAAGTTTAAAAATTTTAGACATGAAGTGGAAAAGCAAACTGAAAAATCCATTAAGATTCTTTGATCAGATCGAGGAGGTGAATACCTTAGTCAGAAATTTTTAGACTATCTTAAGCAATATGGCATAGTCTCTCAATTGACTCCATCTAGAATATATCAACTCAATGGGATTTTAGAATGAAGGAATCGGATCCAATTAGATATGGTCCAATCCATGATGAGCTTCACAGACTTTCCTGATTTTCTTTGGAGACAGTTTGTTAACTGCTATATATTTACTAAATAGAATTTTCTCTAAAACCATTCCTACTATACCGTATGAGATATGGCATGGTAAGAAACCAAGTCTGAGTCATCTCAAAATTTGAGGTTGTCCAGCTCATGTCCAAAGACAACAAGTGGACAAGTTAGACTATAGGTCCTTTAGAGCTTGATTCATAGGATATCCTAAAGAGTCATTAGGATATTACTTCTACATTCCAGAAGACCATAATGTGATTATGAGTTGGCATGCCATCTTTCTTGAAAAATAGTTTACTCAAGATAGTGGAAAGCAGATCAAGTTCGAGGAGAAAGTCTCCCAAGAACAACGAGCTAAGGGCCCTATCGATCCAAATTAGGTTGAGCCAATATAATCACTACCTCCTCTACCTCGTAGATCGAAAAGAGTTTTCCATTCTCCTGAGAGGTACTTAGGTACTATTTCAAAGAAAGTAGAGAAAATGTTCCTCATAGGTAATGGGGTTCATGGTGATTATCCTAAAACCTATGACAAGGCGATATTGGATATCGACTCTGAGAAATGGATAGAGGCAACGAAGTCAGAAATTGACTCGATGCACTCAAATCAAGTTTGAACCTTGGTAGATCCACCTGAAGGTATAGTACCTATTATGTGTAAATGGATCTAGAAGACAAAGATTGGTGCAGATGGGAATGTGGAGACATTCAAAGCTAGATTAGTGGCAAAAGGGTATTGTCAGCGCAAAAGCATTGACTATCAGGATATCTTTTTGCCAGTAGCCATGCTAAAATCTATCCGCACATTGCTTCTTGTTGCAACCTATTTCGATTATGAAATATGAGAAATGATTGTGAAAATGGCATTCTTAAATGGATACCTTGAGGAAGATATCTATATGGAACAGCCGCTAGGTTTCACATTTAGTGATGCTGATCACGAAGTATGCAAGCTATAAAGGTCCATATATGGACTTAAGCAAGCATCTCGGAGTTGGAATACTTGTTTTAATGATGTGATCAAATTATTTGGTTTCATCAAGAATGAGGAGGAACCATGTATTTTCAAAAAGCTCAGTGGGATTCCTCATACTGTATGTGGATGATATCCTCCTTATTGGAAATGATATTTTCATGTTGACCACAGTTAAAATATGGATATCTAATGAATTCTCTATGAAAGACCTGGGAGAAGCATCCTTCATTCTAGGAATTAAGGTATATAGAGATAGATTGAATAGGATGCTAGGTCTTTTATAGAAGACGTACATAAAAGAAGTGCTAAAGAGGTTTAGCATGGAAAACTCCAAGAGGGGACTGGTACCCTTCAGACATGGCATTCATCTCTCCAAGAAAGTGTGTCCCAACACACCTGAGGAGATTGAATGCATGAGCAAGATCCCTTATGCTTCAGCCATAGGGAGCCTCATGTATGCCATGTTATGTACATGACCTGATATAGCCCATGCTATGAGTGTCACGAGCAGAAATCAGTCAAATCCATATGAAGAACACTGGACTTCTGTGAAATGTATCCTTATGTACTTGAGAAGAACTAAGGTTATGTTGTTGATTTTTGATAATGGAGAACTCCAAGTCCAGGGGTATACAGACTTGAATTTTATGTCCAATATAGATGATCGAAAGTCAACATCTGGAAGTCTATTTGTGTGTAATGGTGGTGCTGTTAGTTGGAAGAGTTCCAAGCAGACAGTGATAGCAGATTCCATCATGGAAGCAAAGTACATCGCTGCGTCAAAAGCTACGAAGAAGGCATTATGGTACAAAAAATTTGCCGCAAAGATTGGAGTAATGCCATCGGATGCCATTCATTTGTACTACAATAATAATGGTGCCATAGACCTTGCTATGGAGCTGATGTCTCATCAAAAATCCAAGTACATCGAGCGGTGATACCACCTCATCCATGATTACCTCAAGAAAGGTTACGTCGAGGTCAAGAGAGTCGACTCCGCAGATAATGTAGTAGACCCACATATAAAGTCATTGGACCAGCTGAAGATCGAAGCCCACCTTGAGAAGATACAACTTAGATTTGTAGCTAATTGGCTTCAGGTCAAGGGGGAGTTTTTTAGACATATGTGCCCTAGAGGCCAAATTAGCGGACACTTGTAATAAACTTCTAAGGATAAAATTATAATTATGATTATAAATAATAAAATGGGTTATTTTCTATCATAGTGTGTATTTGAAAGTATCTGTGATACATCTCTTGAGTTAATGGTAATGATAGTTCATATTTTCAAGAGTTGAAAATTTAAGACATGAATTTTCATTATTAAGTCATAAAATGCTCTCGATCATAGGATCATCATGAGGATGGTGATTGATCTGAAAGGTTGGTGTTTAATCACTTCTTCAGGATAGATGAGTCTTGAGTCTATGGTGTAGAGACATCGAAGTGAGATTACAGGTACATGTTAGAGAGTGAGGGCATTGAGCATAACCACCTCGAGCAGTTATGAGGATGTCTACCTTCTCATCGATGACTGGCTCGAAGCTATAGTGGTGTGTCTGATTCTTTGATCTGAGGTGCATCGGTAGTTCACCATGAGGCTGTTATAGTTTGACTACACCATAACTCGATCTCTTAGCCATTCGGAATCCTGAGGTGTATGTTGGCTATAGCATGTTCATTATAGGAATTGGATTGCACCAACAGGGAATCTATCTACCTCGGTAGATGAGGAGCGGCCCTATGATGATCATGAGAATCAAGTCCATAAGCCCATGGCCATGGTAGAGTGAAATAATAGAAAGAGTTTCTATTAAGGTTTTTCACATTGGACTTGAATCGAATGATCAATTCATATGATGGATATTAGGGTTTGATGAGATCACCTTAACCTTAATTCGATCAGGGCTCAAGATAGAGGAACCTAATCATATAGGTAACTGCACCGAGAGGTTTGCTTTTAGTTCTGATGGATTGCCACTATATGCTGCTAGGTGTCACTAGTGGATTTTGGGAGTAATTAGAATGATTTTGATGATCGATCATACTAGTTGTCTGAATCAAAAAAGTTCTGATCCATCGGAAGGTGTTTCGATGATGTTGATGATAGAGATCATGACATATCCCATTACCATTCAGAATTGAACCTAACAGGATCACACAAACAAGGGTTTGGATCTAGATGTCATCAATTGGACTAATCCAATTCAATTGATTTGAATAAGATTCAATTAGGTTCAAGAAAATCATGCTAGCACATGATTGAGCCTAATGTTCTCCTTTAATAATCATTGTAGCTTATCTCGACTGAGCCAAATGTGTTTGGGCTCACTCTAGAACCTTTATCTGGTCTGACTGGAGTTTGTCCAGATTGAAAAAGGATTGTCTTAATTTATAAGATAAATTTAAGACAACATCTGCCATTTTCCATCATCTGCTAATTCCTATTTTTGGACATTGGTCAAATATTGACCCTAGATACTTGGACATCTACCCATGTGTCATGCACTTATAGGGGAGCCCTACTAAATGTAGATAGGAAGAGGGTGCACACCTAGGGAGGCATGCACCCCATGAGGATAAAGGAGGAGTCCCATACAGATGGGACTCTAGGGTTGCTTCAGGAGATTAAACTCTGTGGTGCCAAGAACTCTTGTTTGACCCAATCTTGGTGCCACATTAGGAAGGTTCTGAGGGTTTCTTATCTGATTGAATTAGATGATATCATCCCACCAATCAGATTTATATTTGATTGCTTAAAGGGCTATAATTGGTTGGGATGATGTGACACTGCATGGCACAGCAGGGTCTATATAAACCCTGTCTGCGCCTAGGTTTTGATGCTTCTATCTTTAGCCCATGCCACAAAGCCTCTCTTCCTCCTTCTACCTGCCACCCTCTGGTCCTTTCTCTCCTCTCCATATCTAAGGGGTTTTGGGCATGAATAAGGTGTGATCGAAGCAAGTGAAAGGTGCCAGGAAAGGAAAATGGCAGCACTGCTGCAAGAGATAATGACTGTTCTTCAAAAGAAGTTTTTGAAGATTTTCAAGATCAGATCTAGATCTTATTTTTAGAGAATTGATTGAGAAGAAGAAGATCTTGAGATCCTGCCCGAGTGGATACCGATAAAGGCTAGGTGCTTGCATGGCTACATCCAGAGCCTCAGGCAAACATCAAGATCATCATAGGGTAATTGGATTACCCAAAATAAAGGTATAATTAAATTAGATTTAATTTTTATTTTATTTTTTTATTATTAGATCAGTAAGATCAGATCTGAGGAGTCTCAAATTTGATTAGAATCTCAGAGAAAATATTTTTGAAATATTCCTTCCGATCCAATCAGATCTGAACGAACCTGATCCAAAAAATAGATTTTTTGCTTCAATACAATAATTATAGAGCAATCTACTGGAAAAGTTCCAAGCAGTATACTTTAGCTTATTTTGTTAGTGATGTAGAGTACATCATAGCATATGATGCTGTCATGTAAGCTGCATAGTTGCTAAGGTTCATTAGCAGGTTGGGGGTGGCACCCTCCACCAATGATCCTGTTCTATCGTAGCACTAGAGCCATAGCTCAAGCTAAAGAACTCAATGATCAGTATATTTTGCATTGCTTTCATCTTAAATATTAGATTTGGGTGACGTCGATCCTTAGAAGATCGATGTAAAAGGAAAAGTTGATCGACCCATTTGCCAAGGCCTTAGAACTAAGGAGTTCTACAAACTCAAATGGAAGATAGGATATTTGATATCATTCTGATTGGCTTTAGTCCAAGTGGGTGTTGTTGGAAAACGTATCCTAAAGCCAATCATCTAAGTGATAGATAATTGAAATTAGTATATGAATTATCTAATAATAATATTTATTTGGCTGATTCATCATAAAAGTTCTATCTTCCTTAAATGAACTCCTAAATTATGATAAAGTCCTTAGAACCATAATCAATCGATAAAAAAGAATTTATCAGATGGTTCTTTCACAATCAAATAATAAGTTATTAATAATGATGACAACTTATCGAGTGTAGATCACTGTATGCCACATGCATTGATTATCCTCATAACCAAGTGCTGTGGAGACACTGGTATGCCATCCAAGTGAGATGTAGGAGTACATCTGCACTAAACGTGACCAATGCAGCACTCTGCTATCAAGAGTAGCTAGCTAAGGTCAATGGGTATAAGTGTTCCTCCGATCTGAGATCACCATGATGACTTACAAGCAATTCACTGTACTTTAGTGCCAGACTGTCTATATTTCTAATATAGGTTCGAAAGATTTTTGGATACAGTATAAAGTTGGTGTGTGAGTCAAAATAGGATTGACCACACCTGATTAGCTTTAGAAAGATAATATCTCATTATGTTACAATTTAGCAAAATCTAGGCCTGGATAATCCTCGTGATCTGTCATGAGATTTGCAAAATTTTAAGATATAATAGAGATGACTTGTATGAGTGTTTGACAGCATACTTGAAGTTGTGTTGAGCATTACTGGTCATAGTAATGAATTATATGATAACCATGGGCCAAGGTTCTAAGAATGTTCCTTTGCATATATTCAACCTATCCGGACATTGGGAACCATTGCTAGATAGTAACTTTGATTGGTATAGAAATTGGTTCTTGTTGAAGAAAAAATCCTATTTTCCATCGAAGGATCATGCAGATCTGATCAGATCTGAGATGGATTTTTCTAAAAATTTTTAAATGATTTAATTTAATTTAAGAGTTCTCAGATCTGATCATAGTGATCTAATATTAAAAATTAATATAAAAATTATATTTAATATCATACCTTATTTGGGTAATCTAATTACCCTGCAATGATTCTGATGTTTCCTGAGGTTCTGAAAGGAGTCATGCACATGCCTATCCTCTACTAGTATCCACTTGGGAAGAATCTAGATGTCTTCTCCTCATAATTTTTTTCTTCAAAGATCAGATCTGAATCTAATCTGAAAGTCCTTCAAAAAATTTCTGAAGGTAGTGTATCTATCTCATGAATATTGTTGCATAGATGTTGAACTTTTCACAAATTTGATTGGATTTTCTTCTCAGATTTATGCCTAACTTTTTAGGCATGTAGAAGAGATGGAGAGAGAGGATAGGAGTGTGGGATATCTAAAATGTTAGCCTTTGGGTATAAAAAATATTTCTTCGTGAAGAGCCTTGGCGCAAGGGTTCTTGTACAAAAGCATAGCGCCAAGTTAGAGTTCCTCTTTGATCAAAATCCTTATTTTTTTGACCATTGGGACTCGAGGACCTAATCTCCACAAAAATCCAAAGATCCCATTTGATTTTGATACCAAAAATAAATCTAGAAGGTGGCAGCATGAGTACATAAGGAAGAGTCCACTACGCCTAGGACTCTTCCCTCAAGAGTTTAATCCAAATCAAACTCTATCATAACTCAGTCTAGGCACCACCAAAAAATATGAAATTTGGCTCTATCACATATTTAAAAACTAGATCAAAATAATTTCTAAAAAAATTTTTAAAAGCATCTAATCAGGTGACCATTAATTCTCTCAAATAGGTCAACTTTTGACCCTAGTCCAATTTGACTATGAATGGATTTAATTTCTACAATTAATCTGGCCTGGACTTTTTCTAGTTAGATGAAAATAAACCCATTCAAAATATAAGAATGAGTCAAATCAAATTTAAATTAGTTGCAATGAATCAGAAAGATTTCTGAAAGAGAAAGTCATGCTCAATCGTGTGCTAGCATAGTTACCTTGAACTTGATTTGATCTAATCCAAATCAATCAAATTGGGTTAGCTCAATTGATGACATCTAGATCCAAATTCTTATTTGTGTGATCCAGTTAGGTTCAATTCTGTATGATAATAGGATATGTCATGATCTCCATCATCGACATCATCGAAACATCTTTCAATGGACTAGAACTTTTTTGATTCATACAATTAGAATAATTGATCATCACAATCATTCTAATTGCTCCCAAAATTCATTAGTGACACCTAGCAGTATATGGTGGCAACCCATCAGAACTAAAAGTGAACCTCTCGATGTAGTTTCTTGTGTGATTGGGTTCTTCTATCTTGAGCTCCGACTGGTTTAGGGTTAAGGTAAACTTGTCAAACCCAATGCCTATCATATGAATTAATTATTTGATTCGAGTCTAATGTGAAACCCTAATAGAAACTCTTTCTATGATCTTCATTCTACAATGGTCATGGTCTTAAGAACTCAATCTCATGATTATCGTCGGACTACTTCTCATCTACTAAGGTAGATAGATCCCCTTATTGGTGCAATCTAATTCCTATAATGAATATGCTATTGCCAACATACACCGTAGGATTCCGAATGGCTAGAAGATCGAGTTATGGTATAGTCAAACTATAACACCCTCAAGGTGAACTACTGATGCACCTCAGGTCAAAAAATCATACACACCGCTGTAGCATCGAGTTAGTCATTGACGAGAAGGTAGACTTCCTTATGACTACTCGAGATGGTCATGCTCAGTGCCTCATTCTCTAACAAGTATCTGTACTCTCGCTTTGATATCTCCACGTCATAGACTCAAGATACGTCTATCCTAAGAAAGTGATCGTACACCAACCTTCCAAATCGATCACCATCCTTGTGATGATCCTACAATTGGAAGCATTTTATGAGTTAATTATTCATGTCTTAAACTTTTAACACTTGAAAATATGAATTATCATTACCATTAACTCAAATAATATATCACAGACACTTTTAAATACACACTATGATAGAAAATAATCTATTTATTAATTTATAGTTAAAATTATAAAATTATCCTTAGAAGTGTATTACAAGTGATAGTCAATATGGCTTCTAAGGCACACAACTAACAAACTCCCACTTGATCTAAAGCCAATTGGCTATAAATCTAAATCCCATCTTATCAAGGTGGGCTTCAATCTTCTACTGGCTCAATGACTTTGTCAGCGGATCAGCCGCATTATCTGTAGTGTCGACTCTCTTGACCTCGACATATCTCTTCTCAAGGTAATCATGAATGAGGTGGTATCGCCACTCGATGTTCTTGGATTTTTGGTGAGACCTCAGCTCCTTAGCTAGGGCTATGGCACCATTATTATTGTAGTACAGAGGGACGGCATCTGATGGCATCACTCTGAACTCTATGACGAACTTCTTATACTAGAATGCCTCCTTTGCAGCTTTTGATGCAATGATGTATTCTACTTCCATGCTGGAATCTGCTATCACCGTCTGCTTGGAACTTTTTCAACTAACAGCACCACCATTACAAATAAATAGACTTTTAGATGTCAATTTTTGATCATCTATATCGGACATAAAATTTGAGTTTGTATACCCCTAGACTTAGAGTTCTCCATTACCAAAGACTAGAAACATATCCTTAGTCCTTCTTAAGTACTTAAGGATGCATTTCATAGAAGTCCAATGCTCTTCACCTGGATTCGACTGATACCTGCATGTGACACTCACAGCATGGGCAATATCTGATCATGTACATAGCATGGAATACATGAGGCTTCCTATTATTGAAGCATAAGGGATCTTGCTCATGCGTTCAATCTTCTCAGGTGTGTCATCTTCTTGGAGAGATGAATACCATGTCTGAAGGGCACGAATCCCCTCTTGGAGTTTTCCATGCTAAACCTCTTTAGCACCTTCTCTATGTACATCTTCTGTGAGAGACCCAGCATCCTATTTGCTCTATCTCTATAGATCTTAATTCCTAGAATAAAGAATGCCTCTCGTAGGTCTTTCATGGAGAATTCCTTAGACAACCATATTTTGACTGTGGTCAACATGAAAATATCATTCTCAATAAGGAGGATGTCATCCATGTACAGTACAAGAAAGACAATAGTGCTCCCACTGATCTTTTTTGGAAACATAGGGCTCCTCCTCATTCTTGATGAATCCAAATGATTTGATCACATCATTGAAATGAGCATTCCAGCTCTGAGATGATTGCTTAAGTCCATATATAGATCTTTGCAGCTTGCAAATCTTATGATCAGTATCACTAGATGTGAAACCCAGTGGCTATTCTATATAGATATCTTTCTCAAGATATCCATTTAAGAATGACATTTTCACATCCATCTGCCATATTTCATAATCAAAATAGGCTGTGACAGCAAGCAATGTGCGGATGGATTTCAGCATGGCTACTAGAAAAAAAATATCCTGATAGTCAATGCCTTCATGTTGACTATACCCTTTCGCTATGAGCCTTGCTTTGAATGTCTCTACATTCCCATTGGCAGCTATTTTTCTTTTGAAAATACATTCACACCCAATAAGTACTATACCTTCAGGTGGATCTACCATGGTCTAGACTTGGTTCGAATGCATTGAGTCAATCTCTGACTTCATTGCCTCTAACCATTTCTTGGAGTCGATATCTTATATCGCCTAATCATAGGTTTTGAGATCATGATGAACCTCTTTTTTTGTAAGGAATATTTTCTCTACATCCTCTAAAATATTACCTAAGTATCTTTCAGGGGGACAGAAAATTCTTTCTGATCTACGAGGTGGATGAGGTAGTGATTGGACTGGCTCAATCTAATTGGGTTCCATAGGTTCTTTGGCTCGTGGCTCTTGGAAGACTTTCTCCTTGAGCCAAATCTATCTTCCGATGCCACCATCTTGAATAAACTATTTTTCAAGAAAGATGGCATTTCGACTCAAAATCACATTATGATCTTTCAAAAGATAGAAATAATATCCTAATGACTCTTTAGGATATCCTCTAAAATGCGCTCTAAAGGACCTAGACTCTAACTTATTTGCCTGTTGTCTCTTGACATGGGTCAGATAACCCCAAATTTTAAGATGACTCAGACTTAGTTTCTTACCATGCCATATCTCATACAGTGTGGTAGGAACGATTTTAGATGGAACCCTATTCAGTAGATATATAGCGATCAACAGACTATGTCCCCAAAGAAACTCAGGGAGGTCTGTGAAGATTATCATGGATTGAACCATATCTAATAGGGTCCAATTTCTCCATTCTGAAACCTCGTTGAGTTGAGGCATTCTAGGTGGAGTCCATTGAGAGACTATGCCATTATCTTTAAAATAGTCTAGAAATTTTTGACTAAGGTATTCACCTCCTCGATCTGATCAATGAACCTTAATGGATTTTTTTATTTATTTTTCTATTTCAAGTCTGAATTCTTTGAATTTTTCAAAAGCTTCAGACTTGTATCATATTAAATACATATACCCATACCGAGATAAATCATCGATAAAGATGATGAAGTAGATATAACTACCCCTGGCTGGCACATCAAATGGGCCACGTACATCAGTATATACTAGGGCAAGCAGGTCTGTGGCCCTTTCCCCATGTCCCACAAAAGAAAGCTTGGTTATTTTGCCATGAAGGCATGATTTACAAATCGTATATGACTCATTAGTCAATGGACTCAACGGCTCAGATTTCTCCAATTTGTTAACCCTGTCTTCAACTATATGACCAAGCCTAAGGTGCTAAAGATACCTATTATTTAGACTATCTCTAGGTCGCTTTAATCCTATGGCATTCATATTTTGCTTGATATTAAAAATAAAAACATCAATATGTAACTGATAGAGACCATTTATAAAGAAACCACTTGCAATTTTATTTTTTTCATAAAGAATATTACAATGGTCCTTAAGAAAACTAATTACATAGTCTTTCTGTGGTAAATATGAAATAGAAATCAAATTCCTACTTGCTGCAGGCACATAAAAATAGTTTCTAAGTACTAAGTCTAATCCTGATGGTAATCATAGAGGATAGATTTTCAGGACCACAATAGCAACTCTTGCACCATTCTCGATGCATAGGATCATCATCCATTCCACAGCCTCCTGCTATCCTCAAGATCTTGCATGGAAGTGCACAAGTGAGCACTAGAATTAGAGTCAAGAACCTAACTGGATGTAAAAGAAATCATAAGATTAGATTCTATAACGAGCATACCTCTAGAAGGACCTACCTCCTTATTTTTCAGGCTGGCAAGGTAAAGAGGGTAGTTCCACTTTCAATGGCCTTCAGTGTTGTAATGAAAATATTTTTCTTTGTTAGCAGCCTTCTTCTTTAGCTCTGCCTTTTTCTTCTTCCCACCATCCACTTTCTCCTTCTTCATGGACTTCTTTTTCTTTCCAAAAGATTTTCTCTTGGAAGAAGTCTACTCCACAGCAAGTACTAAGCCTTTAGAACCTTTCATAGAAAGCTCAGTAGTAACCAGCATATTCATGAGCTCAGCCAAGGTATTGTTAAGTTTATGCATATAGTAGTTCATGATGAACTATCCATATGCATTAGTCAAGGACTGTAGAATTATGTTAGTCTACAGATCTTGATCTAATTGAAGGGAAAATCTTGATTTTTCGGACCAGGTTCGTTCAGATCTGATCGGATCAAGAGATATATTTCAAAAAAAATTTTCTTTGATCCAAATCAGATCTAGAAATATTTTAGATCTGATTCTTATTATTCTAATAATAAAAAATAAAATCTAGATAAATTAAATCAAATTTAATATACCTTGATGTAGGGTAATCCTATTACCCAATGATGATCCTGTAAGCAGCGGAAGGTTCTGGATCTAGCCACGCAAGTGCCTGGCCCCTATCGGTATCCACTCAGGCTGGATCTAGAGATTCTCTTCTTCTCTATCATATCTCCAGAAATTAGATCTAAATCTAATTTGGAGGATTTTCAAAATATCTTTCGAAGATCAGCAGTTGTCCTTTGCAGCAGCGCAGCCTTCTAGCTTTCTGATCGCCTTTCTCTGATCTGGATTGCACCAACCAAGGATCCCAAACTCCTTTTGGACATGGAGAGGAGAGGGAGAAGGTGGTTTGGCATGGAGGAGGAGGAGAGAGGCAGCCTTGGGGCATGGAGAAATTCTCAATTGCTCTTTGAGTTGGGCGCAGGGTCTTATTTATAGACTATGCGTGATCCAACTCCTCTTCTTCCCAACCAATCACAACCCTTTGTGAAATCAGATCTAAATCTGATTGGTGGAATAGAGTCCCCTGGATTCCTCCTTAGAGGGTGCCTAAGACCAGTCAAACTTGGTTCTTAGGAGAACTCTAATTGGAATCCAAAAAGGAGATGGAGTCCCTGTCCAACAAGGGACTCCTAGGCGCCTCCAACTTGGGCACACGCCAAGGGTGGCGTGCGCCCTCCTCCTTGCCAGGTTCTGGCAGGGGGACAAGCCCCCACCAGCTCTCCAATAGGTGCATGACATGTGGACAAAAGTCAAAGTGTCAATGGTCAACATTTGACCAGTCAAAGGTAGACTTTTGACCAAAGTCAAAGAACAAGAAATGGCAGGTGACCAAAAATGGCAGGTATAATGTCTTACAAAATAAGACAACCTTTTCTGACTTGGACAACCTCCAGTCAGACCATATGAAGGCCTCTGATTGAGCACAAACTCCTTTGGCTCAGTCAGGACAACTTATTTATGATAGTAAAAGAAGAACGTTAGGTTCAATCGAGTGCTAGCACGATTTTCTTGAACCTAATTGAATCTCATTCAGATCAATTGAACTAGATCAGTTCAATTGATGATCACCAGATTCAAACCCTTGTTTGTGTGACCCAGTTAGGTTCAGTTCTGTATGGTAATGGGATATGTCATGATCTCTATCATCGACATCATCGAAACTCCTTTCGATGGATCAGAACTCTTCTGATTCGAACAGCTAGAATGATCGATCATCTAAATCATTCTAATTGCTCCCAAAATCCACCAGTGACACCTAGCAGTATATGGTGGCAACCCATCAGAGCTGAATGCGAACCTCTTGGTGCAGCTACCTGTGTGATTAAGTTCTTCTATCTTGAGCCCCGATCAGATTAGGGTTAAGGTGAACTCGTCAAACCCTAGTCTCTGTCATATGATGTAATCATTCGATTCGAGTCCGATGTGAAAATCTAAATAGAAACTCTTTCTATTATTTCACTCTGCCATGGCCATGGGCTTCTGGACTTGATTCTCATGATCATCATAGGGCTGCTCCTCTACCACCGAGTAGATAGATTCCATCTTGATGCAATCCAGTTCCTACAATGAACATGCTATAGCCAACATACACCTCAGGGTTCCATATGGCTAGGAGACCGAGTAATGGTGTAGTCAAACTATAACACCCTCAAGGTGAACTGCCGATGCACCTCAGGTCAAAGAACCAGACACACTACTGCAGCATCGAGTCAGTCATTGACGAGAAGGTAGACTTCCTAATGACTACTCGAGGTGGTCACGCTCAGTGCCCTCGTTCTCTAACGAGTACCTGTACTCTCGCTCCGGTGTCTCCACACCGTAGACTCAAGACTCATCTACTAAAGAGAAGCGATTGTACACCAACCTTCCGGATCAATCACCATCCTCGTGATGATCCTATGGTCGGGAGCATTTTATGAGTTAATAATGATTATTCATGTCTTAAATTTTCAACTCTTGAAAATATGAATTATCATTACCATTAACTCAAAGGATGTATCACAGACACTAAATACACATATGTGATAGAAAATAACCCATTTTATTGATTATTAGTCAAAATTATAATTTTGCCCCTAGAAGTGTATTACAAGTGTCAGCCAATTCTGGCTTCTAGGGCACATATATCTAACAATCTCCCACTTGTCCTAAAGCCAATTGGCTACAAGTCTAAGTCCCATCTTCTCAAGGTGGGCTTCGATCTTCTGCTGGCCCAACGGCTTTGTAAGTGGGTCTGCCACATTATCTGTGGAGTTGACTCTCTTGACCTCGACGTAACCCTTCTCGAGGTAATCGCGGATGAGGTGGTATCGCCGCTCAATGTGCTTGGATTTTCTGGTGAGACCTCGGCTCCTTAGCAAGGGCTATGGCGCCATTGTTGTCGCAGTATAGAGGAATGGCATCTGATGGCATTACTCCAATTTCTGCAGCAAACTTCTTTATACCAGAATGCTTCCTTCGCAGCCTCTGATGCAGCGATATATTCTGCTTCCATGGTGGAATCTGCTATCATGTTTGCTTGGAACTCTTCCAGCTGACAGCACCACCATTGCACACAAACAGACTCCCAGATGTCGACTTTCGATCATCTATATCGGACATGAAATCCGAGTCTGTGTATCCCTGGACTTGGAGTTCTCCGTTACCAAAGACCAACATCATATCCTTAGTTCTTCTCAAGTACTTAAGGATACATTTCACAGAAGTCCAGTGTTCTTCACCTGGATTTGACTGATATCTGCTTGTGACACTCACAGCATGGGCTATATCAGGTCGTGTACATAGCATGGCATACATGAGGCTCCCTATTGCAGAAGCATAAGGGATCTTGCTCATGCGTTCTATTTCCTCAGGTGTGCTAGGGCACATCTTCTTGGAAAGATGAATACCATGTCTGAAGGGTATTAATCCCCTCTTAGAGTTTTCCATACTAAACCTCTTTAGTACTTTCCTCTATGTACATCTTCTGTGAAAGTCCTAGCATCCTATTCGGTCTATCCCTATAGACCTTAATTCCTAGAATAAAGGATGCTTCACCTAGGTCTTTCATGGAGAATTCCTTGGACAACCACATTTTGACTGATGTCAACATGGGAATATCATTCCCAATAAGGAGGATGTCATCCACGTACAATACGAGGAAGACAACAGCGCTCCCACTGACCCTTTTTGAAAACACATGGTTCCTCTTCATTTTTGATGAAACCAAACTTTTTGATCACATCATTGAAACGAGTGTTCCAGCTCCGAGATGCTTGCTTAAGTCCATATATGGACCTTTGCAGCTTGCAAACCTTGTGATCAGTATCACTGGATGTGAAACCTAGCGGCTGTTCCATATAGATATCTTCCTCAAGATATCCATTTAAGAATGCCATTTTCACGTCCATTTGCCATATTTCATAATCGAAATAGGCTGCAACGGCAAGCAATGTGCGGATGGATTTTAGCATAGCCACTGGGGAAAAGGTATCCTGATAGTCAATGCCTTCGCGTTGACTATAACCTTTTGCCACTAGTCTAGCCTTGAATGTCTCCACATTTCCATCTGCACCAATCTTTCTCTTGAAGATCCATTTACACCCAATAGGTACTATACCTTCTGGTGGATCTACCAAGGTCCAGACTTGGTTTGAGTGCATCGAGTCAATTTCTGACTGCATTGCCTCTAGCCATTTCTCGGAGTCGATATCTGATATCGCCTCGTTGTAGGTTTTGGGATCATCACCATGAGCACCATTACCTACGAGGAACATTTTCCTCTACTTCCTCTGAAATAATACCTAAGTATCTTTCAGGGGGACGGAAAACTCTTTCCGATCTACGAGGTGGAGGAGGTAGTGTTCTTATTGGCTCAACCTGATTTGGTTCCAATTGGTCCTTAGCTCGTTGTACTTGTGAGACTTTCTCATCAAGCTTAATCTGCTTTCCAATGCCGCTATCTTGAATAAACTATTTTTCAAGAAAGATGGCATGTCGACTCACAATCACATTGTGGTCTTCTGGAATGTAGAAATAGTATCCTAATGACTCTTTAGGATATCCTATGAATCGAGCTCTAAAGGACCTAAACTCTAACTTGTCCGCTTGTTGTCTTTTGACATGAGCCGGACAACCCCAAATTCTGAGATGACTCAGACTTGGTTTCTTACCGTGCCATATCTCATACGGTGTGGTAGGAACGGTTTTAGAGGGAACCCTATTCAGTAGATAAATTGAAGTTAACAATGAAGTGTCCCCAAAGAAAATCAGGGAGGTCTGTGAAGCTCATCATGGATCGAACCATATCCAATAGAGTCCGATTTCTCCATTCTGAAACCCCGTTGAGTTGAGGTGTTCCTGGTGGAGTCCATTGAGAGACTATGCCATTTTTTCTTGAGATAGTCTAGGAATTCCTCGGCTAAGGTATTCACCTCCTCGATCTGATCGAAGAACCTTAATGGGTTTTTCCAGTTTATTTTTCTACTTCATGTCTGAATTCTTTGAACTTTTCAAAAGCTTCAGACTTTGTGTCTCATAAGATACATATACCCATACCTAGACAGATCATCGGTAAAGGTAATGAAGTAGACAAAATTGTCTCTTGCCGGTACGTCAAATGGACCGCACACATCAGTATGTACTAGGGCAAGGAGATCTGTGGCACTTTCTCCATGTCCTACAAAAGGGAGTTTGGTCATTTTGCCTTGAAGACAAGATTCACAAGTTGGATATGACTCGGAAGTCAATGGACTTAATAGCCCATATTTCTCCAATTTGTTGATCCTATCTTCTACTATATGACTTAATCTCAGGTGCCATAGATATCTATTATTTTGGTCTTCAAAGATCAATGCGAATATGATTATGTGACCTCTTGCTCCATGGTTTGAGTTGCGGCATATGCATGTCACTGTATAGTGCTTTCCAGATGGTAGATGAATTGAGAACAACTTGGTGGAGATAGATGTAGCGACTGGGAGGTTCAGGTGAGCTTCATGAGATGCTGTTGATCAAAATTCAGGAATTGATGGAACAACAAAGGTTGGAGCAGTAATGCAGAATTTGCTGAGATTGAATTTGAAAAATACACCTATCATACTTGAAGTGCTTCTGTTCAACAGTTGGACCAAAAAGCATGGAGAGCAGGAAGAAGTTGTTCCAGATACATTCCTTACAAAAAAAATGCAATAGGACATCCATGGAGATCACACAATCAGTGAGAATGATTTGTCGGATACATCCCAGGGCAAAGCCCACAGCATCCAGAAAATAATAGAAAAACCATCAAAGACGTGCTCTGAACATTTATGCAGGCTGTCTAGTAGAAGATTTTCCTCTCTTTACCTTGCATAGATGTTTGACGACAGAAGAAACCTCTTGCATGGATGTTATTTTTGACACTTGCATTCGATGCAAAGAGAGAAACATTGTTGAATTCATCACATGATAGCAGATTCCCATAGCATGGATTTCTGATTGCGGATTTCACCAGCTTTATACTTCTGTAGTTTAACACCCCTAGGAAGGGCCCGCACATCTACAATGGTGGAAGACCTCAAACTTAATCTTTTCTTAAGGAGAATTGATTCAGGTCTCATTAAACTAGACTTGTCATAGTCATAACAATTATGACTAACCTAGTGGCATGGGTTAGCTCGGATTATTGACCACCTCAAATCAGAACTGAGTCAACAGATATGGCCAAGTAAGTGAGACCGGTGGAAGGGATATGCCATTAACTCGTACAAGAATGCATTCAGGTCGAGTAGCTCCCAATTAAAAACCAGTCGGTCGTATGTGCCAAACTTACCTTAGACACCAAATTGTTGAGCCAGAACCAATTGGGTTAGCCTACAATCCAGACTCTAACCTCTGAGCCTAATTAGGTCTTGCTTGATCGTGACTCGATCTTGACCCAGACTTAATCCTATTAGGCTGGTCAATTTAAGCATTGTTGATCCCATCTAACCAACTCTTGATTCGGTTTGATCAACCGCTTAGACCTAATTGAGCTACCCAAGCCCGAACCCAGTATTATGAATATGTCTTAGATCTAAAATTCTCAATTTTAGACCTAATTAATATTTCATAAACTTAATTCTTAATTAAGTAGGGTTCATAAATAAAATATGCACAATAAATCCTAGGGTTTCAGGATCTAGGAGTTTTGCAGAAAGTAAGTTTTGGATTTCTGATTAAGGACGAACGCGCAGCACCCCTACACGTCATAAGAACACCCCATCGAATGGGAGGAGAGGGCCTTTAAACTCTTCTTCGTTCTTATGACTGGACGGCCAAGAGGAACGCCTTAATCAGGAACATGTAATACTACAAAATAGTTTTAGATCTATATCATATATCTCATATACAAATTAGATCTAATCATGGCATATTTTGCATACATCTCATGTATCGAATCATGCATATTTTTAGATCTAAATTATCTCATAATAATCTAAAAAATTAGATTTAAATTGATCTTATCAAAATAAACTCTAATCTAGATAATTATGTAGAACTATTCTACAACTAGTCTAGACATGCATCAATCATATCTCATATGATATTCAAAAATTAAATAATTTTTATTTGCTATTTTTTAGATGTTATTATAACAATTATAATATCAAAAAATAATAAATAAATAGATCTAAAATATGATTTAATCAAATTAAATTAAAAACATGCAAGACTATTCTATAGAACTATTCTATTTTAGAACTAGTCATGCATATTTTCTAATCTTAGATCCAAATCATTTAATTTTAATTTTTTCTGATTTTCAGATCTGATCACATCTCATGTGACATCTGAAATCAATTATTTTTTAATTAAAATAAATTTAAAATCAGATCTAAATAATTTTAGAACCATGGCTCTGATACCAGTTGAAGGAAAATCCTGATTTTCCCGGTCCAGGTTCGTTCAGATCTGATCAGATCAAGAGATATATTTCAAAAATTTTTCTCTTGATCCTAATTAGATCTTGATATATTTTAGATCTGATTCTTATTATTTTAATAATAAAATAAAATTAAGATAAATTAAATCAAATTTAATTTACCTTGATTGTGGGTAATCCTATTACCCTGTTGATGATCCTGTAAGCAGCGGAAGGTTCTGGATCTAGCCACGCAAGTGCCTGGCCTCTACCGGTATCCACTCGGGTTGGATCTGGAGATCCTCTTCTTCTCTATCATGTCTCCAAAAATTAGATCTGGATCTGATCTGGAGGATCTTCAAAACTCTTTTGAAGATCAGCAGTTGTCCTTTGCAGCAGCGCAGCCTTCTAGCTTTTGATCGCCTTTCTCTCATGATCTGGATCGCACCAACCAAGGATCCCAAACTACTTTTGGGCATGGAGAGGAGAGGGAGAAGGTGGTTTGGCATGGAGGAGGAGAGAGGCAGCCTTGGGGCGTGGAGAATTCTCAATGCTCTTTGAGTTGGGCGCAGGGTCTTATTTATAGACTATGCGTGATCCAACTCCTCTTCTTCCCAACCAATCACAACCCTTTGTGAAATCAGATCTAAATCTGATTGGTGGAAATAGAGTCCCCTGGATTCCTCCTTAGAGGGCGCCTAAGACCAGTCAAACTTGGTTCTTAGGAGAACTCTAATTGGAAATCCAAAAAGGAGATGGAGTCCCTGTCCAACAAGGGACTCCTGGGCACCTCCTGCTTGCGTGCGCCTTGCCAATGGCAGGGGGACAGGCCCCCACCAGCTCTCCAATAGGTGCATGACATGTGGATCAAAAGTCAAAGTGTCAATGGTCAACATTTGACCAGTCAAAGGTCAGACTTTTGACCAAAGTCAAAGAAAGAACGAGAAATGGCAGGTGACCAAAAATGGCAGGTAATTGTCTTACAAAATAAGACAACCTTTTCTGACTTGGACAACCTCCAGTCAGACCATAGTGAAGGCCTCTGATTGAGCACAAACTCCTTTGGCTCAGTCAGGACAACTTATTTATGATAGTAAAAGAAGAACGTTAGGTTCAATCGAGTGCTAGCACGATTTCCTTGAACCTAATTGAATCTCATTCAGATCAATTGAACTAGATCAGTTCAATTGATGATCACCAGATTCAAACCCTTGTTTGTGTGACCCAGTTAGGTTCAGTTCTGTATGGTAATGGGATATGTCATGATCTCTATCATCGACATCATCGAAACTCCTTTCGATGGATCAGAACTCTTCTGATTCGAACAGCTAGAATGATCGATCATCTAAATCATTCTAATTGCTCCCAAAATCCACCAGTGACACCTAGCAGTATATGGTGGCAACCCATCAGAGCTGAATGCGAACCTCTTGGTGCAGCTACCTGTGTGATTAAGTTCTTCTATCTTGAGCCCCGATCAGATTAGGGTTAAGGTGAACTCGTCAAACCCTAGTCTCTGTCATATGATGTAATCATTCGATTCGAGTCCAATGTGAAAATCTAAATAGAAACTCTTTCTATTATTTCACTCTGCCATGGCCATGGGCTTCTGGACTTGATTCTCATGATTATCATAGGGCTGCTCCTCTACCACCGAGGTAGATAGATTCCATCTTGATGCAATCCTAGTTCCTACAATGAACATGCTATAGCCAACATACACCTCAGGGATTTCGTATGGCTAGGAGACCGAGTAATGGTGTAGTCAAACTATAACACCCTCAAGGTGAACTGTCGATGCACCTCAGGTCAAAGAACCAGACACACTACTGCAGCATCGAGTCAGTCATTGACGAGAAGGTAGACTTTCTAATGACTACTCGAGGTGGTCACGCTCAGTGCCCTCGTTCTCTAACGAGTACCTGTACTCTCGCTTTGGTGTCTCCACACCATAGACTTAAGACTCATCTACTAAAGAGAAGTAATTATACTCCAACCTTTTGGATCAATCATCATCCTCGTGATGATCCTATGGTTAGGAGCATTTTATGAGTTAATAATGATTATTCATGTCTTAAATTTTTAACTCTTGAAAATATAAATTATCATTACCATTAACTCAAAGGATATATCACAGATACTAAATACACATATGTGATAGAAAATAACCCACTTTATTGATAATAGTCAAAATTATAATTTTGCCCCTAGAAGTGTATTACAAGTGTCAGCCAATTCTGGCTTCTAGGGCACATATATTTAACACTAACTTGACACTAAGCTTCTCAAGCTTTTCTAAGTCCTTGATCATCATCAGACAATGATCTTGGACCGACTGTCCATCACGCATTTGAGCCTTAAATAGTCTTTTAGTGACTTGATATTTGGCAACACGACTTTGTTCACCAAACAACTCTTGCAGATGATCCAACTTTTGATGGCTAGTCTTAATGTCTTCATGTTGGCATTGGAGCTCATCAAACATCGAGCCCAACATGTAATACCTAGATTTGTTATCTTCATCCATCTACTTTTCGAGAGTTGCTCTTTGATTAGCAGATGGACGCACTAGTAAGGTGGGAGGATCCTATTCCAACACATGAGTCAACTTCTCAGAATCCAAAATAATTTTGAAGTTCTGAAGCCAATCCTTATAGTTGGGTCTGGTCAGTCTATGGATGTCCAGGATACGGGCTAGTGGATTAGATGCAAATATTTTTCTATAGAGAATCATAGTTTCTAGTTAGATTTCATAATTAGACTTAACCAATTTATTTAGGGATTTCATTTTTAAATAAACTAGGCTCCCACTATTTACTCGGATCCCTACAGTCCCTTGGTAGAGATGCGAAAATATCTATGATTATTTATTTCTAGTAGATGGTGCGATCCTACCAACTGACTCACCACCTCATCTAACAGTTATTGGTGATGGGTCAATCGATGAGTAGACAACTCTTGTCTAATGATTCTCTAATCATGGTGCACCCAAACTTGATCTCTAATTCATAAATCTCATCATGTCTGGAATATTGATCCACTTCTTAGTTAAGTCAGACCCACTATTTGCATAGATTGGATTCTTGATTGGATCCCTCACTATATCCAGAATATTGAGCCCAATTCATTCTCCATTCCGTAGCATCCAATGCCTAATAGACATGATTTCTTCCTGGTGCAACTGAACTACTGAATCTAGCCGAGAACAATCAACCCCGAGAAGGGCCCGCATATCTACTGAATCTAGTAGACTTAATATTTTCTTAGAAAGATTTAATTTAGGTTTCTTTAAACTTGACCTGACTTGGCCATAACAATTATAACTAATCTAGTGGCATGGGTTGGCTCGAATTGTTTGCCACCTCAAATCAGAACTAGGTCAACACAAATGGCCAAGTAAGTAAGATCGGTGGAAGGGATATGCCATTAACTCGATAAGAATGCATTCAGATTAAATAGCTTCTAATTAAAAATCAGTCAATCGTATCTGCCAAACTTACCTTAGATCCTAAATTATCGAATCAGAGTTAATGGAGTTAGCCTACAATCCAAGATCGAACTGTGAAGCCAAATTAGGTCTTGACTTGATCGAGTCACATCTCAATGTGATTCGATCTTGATCCAGACTTAATCCTATTAGACAGGTCAAATCCAAGCTTTCTTTGATCCCACCTAACCAACTCTTGATTCGATTTGATCAACCGCTAGACCTAATTGAGCTACCCAAGCCCAAACCCAATTTTATGAATATGTCTTAGATCTAAAAATTCATAATTTTTAGATCTAATTAATTTCATAATCTTAATTTTTAATTAAGTTTTGAGTTCATGAACAAAATATATAATAAAAATCCTAAGATTTTAGGATCTAGAATTTTGTAGAAAAATAAATTCTGATTTCTGATTAAGGACGAACGTGCAGCACTCCTACACGCTATAAGAATACCCCATCGAATAAGAGTAGAGGATCTTTAAATCCTATTTTGTTCTTATGATCGGATGGCCATGGGGAACTTCTTAATCAGAAATATAATTTTTTTACTACAAAACTAGTTAGATCATATATCACATATAAAAAGATCGAACTAATACATGTCTTGCATACATCTCATGTATCATCAATATGCATACTTTTAGATTTAAAATATCACATATTAAATTAAAAAAATAAAATTTTAAATTTGATCATATCAAAAATAGAACTATTCTAGACATCTTATAAAACTATTCTATGACTAGTCTAAGCATGCATCTTTCATATATCAAATGAATAAATTAAAAATTAAATTCTTTTTTTTAAATATGATTATAATAATTATAATATAAAAAATATAAATTGAATAGATCAAAAATTATATTTAATAAGAATAAATACATGATCATACTAGACTATACATAGAACTATTCTATACCTAGTCTAGTCATGCATCTCATACATATTAGATCTAAATTATTTAAATTTTTTTTAATTTTTTGATTTTAGATCTAATAATATCTGATGTGATATCTAAAATCTTTTAATATTATATCATAAATAAAATTAAAATCAGATCTAAGATAGATCTGAAGAACTGCTAACGCAGCTCTGATACCGATTGAAAGAAAAATCTTATTTTCTACTATAGGATCGTGCAAATCTGATCAGATCTAAGATAAATTTTTCTAAAAATTTATAAATAATTTGATTTGATCTAAAAATTCTCAAATCTAATCATGATGATCTAATATTAAAAATTACAATTAAAATTAGATTTAATACCATACCTTGTTTGGGTAATCTGATTATCCTACGATGATCCTAATATTTCTTGAGATTTTGGAAGGAGCCACGCACGTGCCCAGCCTCTACCAGTATCTACTTAGAAAGGATCTGAACATCTTCTCTTCACAAATCTTTTATCCAAAGATCAGATTTGAACCTGATCTGAAAGTCTTTCAAAAAATTTTTGAAGGCAGCATGTCCGTCTTATGAGCACCATCGCATAGATGCTGAACTCTTCATAAATTTGATTGGATCTTCTTCTTAGATTTATGCCTAACTTTTTAGGCATATAAAAGAGAGAGAGAGAGAGAATAGAAAGGGTATGGGATATCTGGAATGACACCCTTTGGATCTGAAAAATATTTCTTCATGAAGAGCCTTGGTGCAAAGGTTCTTATACAAAAGCATTGCGCCAAGTTAGAGTCCTACTTTGACCAAAATCCTTATTTTTTTGACTCTAGATCTTGATCTCCTTGAAAATCCCTAGATCCCATCTAATTTTGACACCAAAAATCAATCTGGATGGTGGCAACATGAGTAGATATGGAAGAGTTCACTGTGCCTAGGACTCTTCCCTCAAGAGTTTGATCCAAATCAAACTCTATCACAACTCAGTATAGACATCTCCAAAAAATATATAATTTGGTATAGCTAATGTATAATCCATGCTCTACCACATATCCAAAAACAAGATTAAAATAGTTTCTAGAGAATTTTTTAGAATTATCTGATCAGGTGACCCTCAATTCTCTCAAATAGGTCAACTTTTGACCCTAGTCCAATTTGACTATAAATGGATTTAATTTCTATAATTAGTCTAATCTGAACTTATTCTAGTGAGATGAAAATAAATTTATTCAAAATATAAGAATGAGTCAAATCAAATTTGACTTGGTTGCGATGAATCAAAAAGATTTAAGAAGGAGAAAGTCAGGCTCAATCATGTGCTAGCACGATTACCTTGAACCTGATTCGATCAAATCCAAATCAATCGAATTGAGTTAGCTCAATTGATGACATCTAGATCCAAATCTTTATTTGTGTGATCTAGTTAGATTCAATTCTATATGGTAATGGGATATGTCATGATCTCCATCATCGACATCATCGAAATACCTTTTGATGGATCAGAACTTTTTTGATTCATACAATTAGAATGATTGATCATCAAAATTATTCTAATTGCTTCTAAAATTCATCAATGATACCTAGTAGTATATGGTGGCAACCCATCAGAACTGAAAGCGAATCTCTCAGTGTAGTTTCCTATTTGATTAGATTCTTCTATCTTAAGCTCCGACTGAATTAGGGTTAAGGTGAACTCGTCAAACCTAATGTTTGTCATATGAATTAGTCATTCGATTCGAGTCCAATCTGAGATCCTAATAGAAACACTTTCTATGATCTTCATTCTGCTATGGCCATGGACTTATGGACTCAATCTCATGATTATCATAGGGCTACTTCTCATCTATTGAGGTAGATAGATCCCCTTATTGGTGCAATCTAATTCCTAAAATGAACATGCTATAGCCAACATACACCACAAGATTTTGAATGGCTAGAAGATTGAGTTATAGTGTAGTCATACTATAACACCCTCAAGATGAACTACCGATGCACCTCAGATCAAAGAATCATACACACCACTACAGCATTGAGTTAGTCATCGACGAGAAGGTAAACTTTCTTATGACTACTTAAGGTGGTCATGCTCAGTACCCTTGTTCTATAATAAGTATCTATAATCTTGCTCTGATGTCTCCACACCATAGACTCAAGACATGTCTATCCTAAGAAAGCGATCATACACCAATCTTCTGGATCGATCACCATTCTCGTGATGATCCTATAGTCGTGAGCATTTTATGAGTTAATTATGAAAATTCATGTCTTAAATTTTCAACTCTTGAAAATATGAATTATCATTACCATTAACTCAAAGGATGTATCACAGACACTTTTAAATACACACTATAATAGAAAAGTAACCCATTTATTAATTTATAATCAAAATTATAAAATTTTCCTTAAAAGTGTATTACAAGTGACAACCAATCTTGCTTCTAGGGCACACATCTAACACCTATACTACTGACTTAGGTTCGAACCTATGGGGTCACACATGTTAAAGCTTATAACCTAATCAGATGGTTAATTGATGATTAAGAATCGTTCTAAGATCAATCCATCAATGCGATTGGTGTTTGACCTAATGCAAGTATTGCAGGAGGATCGATTAGCAATTGGATTGTTAATTGGCTCAATTTGATTGAAAAATCAGGCTGAGATCAATTTTAATTAAATTAAACTTAATTAAAATTAATTTTAATTTAATTAAATTAAATCTAATTGATTTATTGGATAAGTCAATCGCAAGGAAGAACAAGTCCTTGTTAGACTAGGACTTGAGTGCACCTAATTTCTAATTTAGTTAAGATTTAAATTAAAATTAAATAAGATTTAATCTAATTTAATTAGGCTCCTAATTAGATTAAAATTTTTTATTAATTTGGTTTGCCCAAATTCAATTAGAATTGGGTTCACAATGGTTTGACCTAGTTTGCATTGAAGAGTCCTAGTTAGACTAAGACTCTTCCCTTCTCATTTTCCTTGCACCTAAGAAAGCCCACGCCCACCCTTTATTTTTCTAAAGTTAACATGAATACCTCTCACATTAAGGAAGGTATTCCATGCCTTCAACCTGGTTGGTCTTGGAATAATTTTTGACTTGGTCAATTTAAGAAGTTGTTAAAATTTGAATTCTGTTTGATAGAGTTCTAGAATTCTAAAACACTACCTCTCTCTCCATGGAAACTAACCCATGCCCACTATTATTTTTGTGCACCTTTTCCTTTGTTTTGTATGTGGGATTGCTGGTGTTCTTGCCTAAAAAAAATGGAGGGGCATTCAAGAGTTGGATGCCCCATAGGATTCCTAAGATTCCTTCTAAAACTAGGTTTTGACCTAGTTAAAAGATATCTCTTGTGGGATGCCTCCTTAGAAGAGTTTTTGGGCAATAAAACTCTAGGATATTCCAGAGTAAAAACTAGGGAAAACTGAGGAGGGGTGTGGAGGTTTGAGGCACCAAGAATCTTGGAAGGGAAAGCTTCTTTAAGACATCAAGTGTTGATGTCTTGTAGAGAAAAGGTAAGAGAGAAGAACGTCTTCTCTTATAGTTTTATTTCAAGATTTTTTTGTCCTTATTTTGTTATGATTTTTATGTGATAAAAATCTAAGAGAGAGAGAGGATTAGGGCATGGGATTTGTGCTTTATGGTGTTGGAGCATAGAGATTTTTTTTGGACATGATCTGATCATGTCCTGATGCGAGAAGAAGAAGAGAAGGTCTTCTCTTAGGGTTTTTTTGAGGGCCCTTCTTCTCCATTTTTTAGTAAGATTTTTATGAGAAAAATCTAAAGGTATGAGATCTGAAAAATAAGAAAAAGTCTAGAGGAGAAGGTCTCCTCTAATCCTAGCATAGAGATGTTGTCAGGACATCAACCGTTGATGTCTAGAAGGAGAAGACTTGTCTTCTCCTAGGGTTTTTTCCATATATTTTTATTTTTGATTTATGGGAGATCCAAGGATTGGATTCCTTTCTTATTCTTACTCATGTTCTTCATCTCTTAAAGTATCCAAGAGATCCAAAAAATATATATTTGATTAACTATCAGGAGGGATCCGCGAGAAGCTAGCACTTCGAGCGAATCTTCATTCGACGAACCTCCGATCTATATTGCAGGTTCGTGTGGATCACTTGTAGAGTTTGAATGCACGTGCAGCTCCAAAAGCAACAACGAAAATCAACTATAGAGTTCTCGACTCATGCAAAGATAAAAGATCTGATTTCTTGATAATAAAAATATGATCTAGGATTAGATCTAGAATTATTCTAGATCTAGGTATTGATATAATCAATACTAGTTATGATTAATTTAATTTTAGATTTATATTTACATCATGACATATTATAGATCCTTGATGTAGGATTTTATAATTTGATTACATGCATATTATAGATTAAATTATTTAATCTATGCCTTTCATTATTTTAATTTCAAAAAAAATTTGAAATCTATGCATGAAACCCTACATGTTCCTAATACTGAGATGACAACCAAACTTTTATTCCCTGCAATGCGGGGATGTCATTCCCGATTAAGAGAATGTCATCCACGTACATGATAAGGAATACTAGTGCTAGACCATTTGCTTATTTGTAAATGTAGGACTCTTCTATGTTCTTAACGAAGCCATATCTTTTGATCATCTTATCAAAATCCATGTTCCAACTCCGAGGTGCCTGCCTCAATCCATAAATAGATCTTTGAAGTTTGCACATCTTGCACTCATCAGTGGATGTGAACCCCTCAGGATGTATCATATACACCTCTTCGGTCAGCTCTCCATTCAGAAAAGCTATTTTCACATCCAGCTGCCAGATCTCATAATCCAGATGGATAGCTATCATAGGTATTATCCGAATGAATTTGAGCATTGCCACAGGAAAGAACATCTCATCATAGTCAATACTATAATATTGATGATATCCCTTGGCAACCAAACGAGCTTTATAGGTCTCCACCTTTCCATCTATGCCCCTCTTTCTTTTGAAGACCCACTTATACCCAATGGATTTAACCACTTCGGATGGGTCAACCAATGTCCACACATCATTGACCTTCATAGATTTTATTTTAGATTTCATGGCCTCAAGCCATTTCTCAGAATCATATCTCTACATGGCATCCATATAGGTGATCGAATACTCATCGTTCTTATCGAGTTCAATGGGATCACCATCCCAAATCAAGAAACTGCAGTATCTATTTAGATGATCCGATACTCTACTGGATCACCTTAACGGTGCGGGTACTAAGCTCCAAATCCGATCTAATCAAATTCAACTCAGGTTCAGCTATAGGTATTGATATTCTACCTATTGAACTTCATCAAGTTCAACCTTAGAGGCAACAGTTCCTTCACCAAGAAACATATTTTTCAAAAAGATTGCCTTAAGGTTGACGAACACCTTTTGTTCATCAGCATGGTGGAAATCCTTTGATTTCTTTTAGGTATCCTATGAATGTGCACTTATCTGATCTAGGTCAAAGTTTATCTATATCTAATCTTTTGACATAAGCCGGGCACCCCTAAATCCTAAGGTATGAAAGTGCTTGCTTACGCCCTATCTATATCTCATATGGAGTCTTAACTATAGACTTACTTGAAATCCTATTTAATAGATAGCATGCCAATTCGAGTGCATATCTTCAGAAGGATATCAATAAGCCGGCAAAACCCATCATGGATCAGACCATATCTAACAGAGTTCGATTCCTCCTTTCAGATACACTATTATGCTGTGGTGTCCCTAGAGGAGTCTATTGAAAGAGAATTTCATTCTCTCCTAGATATGTGAGAAACTCACCATAAAGATATTCTCCTCCTCGATCAGATCGAAGAGTTGTAATACTCATCCTAGTTTATTTTTCTACTTTACTTCAGAATCATTTGAATATTTCAAACAAATCTGACTTGTGTTTCATCAGATAGACATATCCATATCTAAATAGATCATCTATGAAAGTGATGAAGTAGAAATATCAACCTCTAGCACTTGTGCTCATTGGTCCGTATACATTAGTATGTACTAAACCTAAGAGCTCAGTAGCTCTCTCACCTTTTTCAGTAAAAGGTGACTTGGTCATTTTGCTAAGAAGATAGGATTTATGGGTTGGAAGTGATTCACAATCACTGACTTCGAGGATTCCATCTTGAGTCAACCTATTTATCCTGTTCTTGTTTATATAACCTAGCCTATAATGCCATAAGTAGATATCTGGCATACTATCTAATCTAGGATGCTTGCTAGTTGAATAGACTACGTTAACAAGTTGTGATAGCATATACATATCATTGTTCAAATGTCCATAGAAAATAGTAACACCATTCATAATGATATTACAAACTTATTTCTTTATTAAAATTTCATAATCATTTTTGACCAAATGGCCTACATAAATGATATTTAAAAAAAAACTGGGACAGAAATGACAATCATTAAGAACAATGGTACGGGACTCAAATACAAGTTTTAGGATTATTTCTAAAGCTAGAACTGAAACTGATCTTTCATCTCTAACATTCAGAAACCTTTCACCTTGCTCGAATCTCCTACTGACTTGCAACTCCTACAATAAATTATAAATATGATAAGGGTTACCAATATCCAATACCCAATCAGTTTAATCATAAATAGAGAAATTATAAGAATATATCATATAAATACCTTGCCCAATAATAGCTTGCTTCTTTCTCTACCTGTTTGGATCTAGGGAGACAATGCACTGAGGAAAATTTCTCTTCCAATGCCCCTACTTCTTGCAAAAGAAGTATTTAGCCTGACTCTTATCGCGCTTGATCTTTCTGATCTGATCTTGTACATATGTCCTAGCCAGAACTTGCACCTTCTTTGCCTACTTCTTCTTGTTCTTCTTTTCTTTCTTAAAGGGTTGAGAACTAGAAGATGAACCTTCCACTAAGTTCACCGACTCCTTATGGAGTTGGTGATCCTTCTTAAAGTTTTGAAGCAACCCCAGTAACCCGTGGTAGTCTACTTCAGGCTTTGTCATTCTAAAATGAGTAAGAAATGGGAGATAGGACTTGGGCAGTGAGTTGAGTATTGCATCTTTTTCAAGCTGTTTATGCAAGAAAAAGCCGAGCTTGCTCAATCGCTCTATCAACTTGATCATGTACAGTACATGATCAGTGATGGAGGCTCCATCCCCCATCCTGGCAATAAAGATAGCACAATTAGTCTTGTGCCTTTCAAAGTCATCAGGTGTGCCAAAAGAATCCTCCAACATTTGAAGCATATCTTTTCATTAAGCTATCTCAAATTTGCGACTGAACTCATCGTTCATGATAGCCAGCATAATGCAGTGCACCATGGTTTGATCACTGAGCTACTTCTAATAAGTATCTTTGATTATTCCACGTGTATTGATAGCTGGCTCCTCAAGTGTAGGATCTATCAATACATATAGGATCCGTTCATGCTCCAAGACTATCTTCAACTTTCGATACCAACTACTAAAGTTAGGTCTTATCAACTTATCATTATGCAACAATGATCAGAGTGATAGAAAAGTGGCCATATTTGCACCAAAAAAAACCATAACCTAATTAGTAATTGATTCATTAAACCTAAAGATTTAGACTTTAATCAAAAGATTCTCCCATTATTTTATTCGAATTAGTAGCCTCTACCTCCAATTCAAGGAATTATCCTAATTTCTTAATGGATAATAGAATCCACATACACTACACAAGAGCCCAACTTTGGTTGGCCAACCCATGTACATCTAAGGGTAGGTTCATAACCAATTATTTCTCCAAATAATTTCAAGTAATTAAATTTTTGCCCTAGTCCCTAATCAGTAGGCTTTAGCCTCCACTAAAAAGGTTTGGTTAGGTCCAACCTTTAACATGACCATACTTGGTTGATCAAACCAATGAATGTTTAGGCCCAACTTTGGTTGGCTAACCTAACCACCATTTAGAAAGATGCAGCCATTATAACGAATAATAATTCCATCAATCGATAAACACGAGGCCTTTGGGCCTCCAATGATTATCTAACTAATGGACCCATTATCACCCACTTAATGAGAGGCTATGATCTAGTTATCATAATAGCTATTTTATTTTAGAGACCTAATAAATGTATTAAGGACACTAGACAATGAATTCCAGGAATGATAGAACAAGGGAGGCCACAATAATTATCAACTGAGTTTATTGTTAGATATATGTGCCCTAGAAGCCAGAATTGGCTGACACTTGTAATACACTTCTAGGGGCAAAATTATAATTTTGACTATAATTCAATAAAATGGGTTATTTTCTATCACATATGTGTATTTAGTGTCTGTGATACATCCTTTGAGTTAATGGTAATGATAATTCATATTTTCAAGAGTTGAAAATTTAAGACATGAATAATCATTATTAACTCATAAAATGCTCCCGACCATAGGATCATCACGAGGATGGTGATTGATCCGGAAGGTTGGTGTACAATCGCTTCTCTTTAGTAGATGAGTCTTGAGTCTACGGTGTGGAGACACCGGAGCGAGAGTACAGGTACTCGTTAGAGAACGAGGGCACTGAGCGTGACCACCTCGAGTAGTCATTAGGGAAGTCTACCTTCTCGTCAATGACTGACTCGATGCTGCAGTAGTGTGTCTGGTTCTTTGACCTGAGATGCATCGGCAGTTCACCTTGAGGGTGTTATAGTTTGACTACACCATTACTCGGTCTCCTAGCCATATGGAACCCTGAGGTGTATGTTGGCTATAGCATGTTCATCGTAGGAACTGGATTGCATCAAGATGGAATCTATCTACTCGGTGGTAGAGGAGCAGCCCTATGATGATCATGAGAATCAAGTCCAGAAATCCATGGCCATGGTAGAGTGAAATAATAGAAAGAGTTTCTATTTAGATTTTCACATTGGACTCGAATCGAATGATTACATCATATGACAGAGACTAGGGTTTGACGAGTTCACCTTAACCCTAATCTGATCGGGGCTCAAGATAGAAGAACTTAATCACACAGGTAGCTGCACCAAGAGGTTCGCATTCAGCTCTGATGGGTTGCCACCATATACTGCTAGGTGTCACTGGTGGATTTTGGGAGCAATTAGAATGATTTAGATGATCGATCATTCTAGCTGTTCGAATCAGAAGAGTTCTGATCCATCGAAAGGAGTTTCGATGATGTCGATGATAGAGATCATGACATATCCCATTACCATACAGAACTGAACCTAACTGGGTCACACAAACAAGGGTTTGAATCTGGTGATCATCAATTGAACTGATCTAGTTCAATTGATCTGAATGAGATTCAATTAGGTTCAAGGAAATCGTGCTAGCACTCGATTGAACCTAACGTTCTTCTTTTACTATCATAAATAAGTTGTCCTGACTGAGCCAAAGGAGTTTGTGCTCAATCAGAGGCCTTCATATGGTCTGACTGGAGGTTGTCCAAGTCAGAAAAGGTTGTCTTATTTTGTAAGACATTACCTGCCATTTTTGGTCACCTGCCATTTCTTGTTCTTTGACTTTGGTCAAAAGTCTACCTTTGACTGGTCAAACGTTGACCATTGACACTTTGACTTTTGACCACATGTCATGCACCTATTGGAGAGCTGGTGGGGGCCTGTCCCCCTGCCAGAACCTGGCAAGGAGAAGGGCGCACGCCAAGGGTGGCGTGAGCCCAAGTTAGGAGGCGCCTAGGAGTCCTTGTTGGACAAGGACTCCATCTCCCTTTTGGATTCCAATTAGAGTTCTACTAAGAATCCAAGTTTGACTGGTCTTAGGCACCCTCTAAGGAGGAATCCAGGGGTCTCTATTCCAACCAATCAGATTTAGATCTGATTTCACAAAGGGTTGTGATTGGTTGGAGAGGAAGAGGAGTTGGATCACAAGCTTAGTCTATAAATAAGACCCTGCGCCCAACCCTAATTCTAAGTGAATGCAATTAGATCCCACGCCCCAAGGCTGCCTCTCCCCTCCTTCTCCATGCCATAGTCTCTTCTCCCCTTGCTCTCCACGTCCAAAAGAGTTTTGGACTTAGGTTGGTGCGATTCAGATCAAGGAAAGGCGATCAAAAGCAAGAAGGCTGCGCTGCTGCAAAAGGACGACTGCAGATCTTCAAAAGAGTTTTGAAGATCCTCCAGATCAGATCCAGATCTGATTTTTGGAGGTGTGATAGAGAAGAAGAGGATCTCCAGATCCAACCCGAGTGGATACCGGTAGAGGCCAGGCGCTTGCGTGGCTAGATCCAGAACCTTCCGCTGCAATCAGGATCATCTACAGGGTAATAGGATTACCCAAATCAGGTAAATTAAATTTGATTTAATTTATCTTATTTTATTTTATTTATTAAAATAATAAGAATCAGATCTGAAACATATCAAGATCTGATTGAGATCAAGAGAAAAATTTTTGAAATATATCTCTTGATCTGATCAGATCTGGACGAACCTGGACCGGGAAATCAGGATTTCCCTTCAACTGGTATCAGAGCCATGGTTCTAAAATTATTTAGATCTGATTTTAAATTTATTTTAATTAGAAAATAAAGTGATTTTCAGATGTCACATGAGATGTGATCAGATCTGAAATCAGAAAAAATTAAAATTAAATGATTTGGATCTAAGATTAGAAGATATGCATGACTAGTTCTAGAATAGAATAGTTCTATAGAATAGTTCTTGCATGTTTTTGATTTAATCTGATTAAATCATATTTTAGATCTTTTTATTTACTATTTTTTGATATTATAAGTGTTATAATAACATCTGAAAAATAGCAAATAAAAATTATTTAATTTTTAAATATCATATGAGATATGATTGATGCATGTCTAGACTAGTTGTAGAATAGTTCTACATAATTGTCTAGATTAGAATTTATTTTGATTAGATCAATTTAAATCTAATTTTTTAGATTATTATGAGATAATTTAGATCTGAAAACATGCATGATTTGATACATGAGATGTATGCAAAATATGCCATGATTAGATCTAAATTTGTATATGAGATATATGATATAGATCTATAACTGTTTTGTAGTATTTACATGTTCCTGATTAAGGCGTTCCTCTTGGCCGTCCGGTCATAAGAACGAAGAAGGGTTTAAAGGCCCTCTCTTCCCATTCGATGGGGTGTTCTTATGATGTGTAGGGGTGCTGCGTGTTCGTCCTTAATCAGAAACCCAAAACTTACTTTCTGCAAAACCCTAGATCCTGAAACCCTAGGATTTATTGTGCATATTTTGTTTATGAACCCAACTTAATTAAGAATTAAGTTTATGGAATATTAATTAGGTCTAAAATTGAGAATTTCAGATCTAAGACATATTCATAATACTGGGTTCGGGCTTGGGTAGCTCAATTAGGTCTAAGCGGTTGATCAAACCGAATCAAGAGTTGGTTAGATGGGATCAACAATGCTTAAATTGACCAGCCTAATAGGATTAAGTCTGGGTCAAGATCGAGTCACGATCAAGCAAGACCTAATTAGGCTCAGAGGTTAGAGTCTGGATTGTAGGCTAACCCAATTGGTTCTGACTCAACAATTTGGTGTCTAAGGTAAGTTTGGCATAGACGACCGACTGGTTTTTAATTGGAAGCTACTCGACCTGAATGCGTTCTTGTGCGAGTTAATGGCATATTCCTTCCACCGGTCTCACTTACCTGGCCATATCTGTTGACACAGTTCTGATCTGAGGTGGTCAATAATCCGAGCTAACCCATGCCACTAGGTTAGTCATAATTGTTATGACTAAGCCAAGTCTAGTTTAATGAGACCTGAATCAATTCTCCCTAAGAAAAGATTAAGTCTGAGGTCTTCCACCATTGTAGATGTGCGGGCCCTTCCCGGGGTTGATTGTTCTCGGCTGGATACAGTGGCTCAGTTGCACCGGGAAGATGCAACCATGTCTATTAGGCATTGGATGCTATGGGCTGGAGGATGAGTTGGGCTCAATATTTCGGATACGGTGAGAGACTCAATTAGGAACCCAGTCTATGCAAATGGTGGGTCTGACTTAACTAAGGAGTGGATCAATATTCCGGATACGGTGAGATTCATGAATTAGAGACCAAGTTTGGGTGCACCATGATTAGAGAATCATTGAACAAGAGTTGTTCACTCATTGGCTAACCCATCACCAATAACTGTTAGGTGAGGTGATGAGTCAGTTGGTGAGACCGCACCACCCACTAGAAATCATTAATCGTGGAGATTTTCGCATCTCTACAGAGGGAGTGTAGGGATCCGAGAAAATAGTGGGAGCTAATTTGTTTAAAAATAAAATCCCTAAACAAATTGGTCAAGTCAAAATTACAGTATCTAACTAGAATCTTTGACTCTCTACAGGAAAATGTCTGCGTCCAACCCATTGGCACGTATCCTGGACACACATAGACTGACTGGACCCAATTATAAAGATTGGCTCAGGAACTACAAAATTGTTTTGGGTTCAGAGAAGTTAACACATGTTTTGGACCAGGACCCTCCCACCTTACCAGCTCGTCCATCCACTGAACAGAGAGCGTCTCTGGAAAAATGGATTGACGAAGATAATAAGGCCAGATATTACATGTTGGGCTCGATGTCTGATGAGCTCCAGCGCCAACATGAAGATATCGGGACTGCTCGCCAAATGTTGGCTCACCTGCAGGAGATGTTTGGTGAACAGAGTCGCGCAGCCAAATATCAAGTCACAAAATGACTTTTTAAGGCTAAGATGCGTGATGGGCAGTCAGTCCAAGATCACTGTCTGACAATGATCAAGGACATGGAAGAGCTTGAGAAGCTCGGTGTGAAGTTGGACTTGGACCTGCAGAACGATATTATTCTGCAATCCTTGACTGATGCATATGGGCAATTCATCATGAATTACCACATGCATAAACTTCAAAATTCCTTGGCCGAAGTTAATGAATATGCTGGTTACCGCTGAGCTTTCTATGAAAGGTTCTAAAGGCTCAGTTCTTGCTATGGAACGGACTTCTTCCAAAAGAAAGTCTTATGGAAAGAAAAAGAAGTCTGTGAAAAAGCAAAAGGTGGAAGGATCAAAGAAGAAGAAGGCAGAACCGAAGAAAAAGGCCGATGGCAAAGGAAAGTGTTTCCATTGCAACAGCGACGGCCATTGGAAGCGGAACTGCCCTACTTACCTGGCCACCCTGAAGAACAAGAAGGAAGGTCCTTCTGGAGGTATGCTCGTTATTGAGTCTAACCTTACGGTTTCTTCTGCATCCAGTTGGGTGCTTGACTCTGGTTCTAGTGCTCATCTGTGCACTTCTATGCAGGGTCTTGAGGATAGCAGGAGGCTGAGGGATGGAGACATGATCCTACGCATCGGTAATGGAGCAAGAGTTGCTGCAGTAGCCGTGGGAACATACCCTCTTCGATTACCATCTGGTTTAGACTTAGTTTTAAAAGACTGTTATTATGTGCCTGCAGCTAGCAGGAATTTGATTTCTGTTTCATGCTTAGCACAAGAAGGTTATGTGATCACCTTCTTTAAGGACCATTGTAACATTCTTTATGAAAGAAATAAAATTGCAAATGGTTTCCTTATTAATGGTCTTTATCAGTTGCATATTGATGTACCTATTTCTAACTATCGAGCAAAACGTGAATGCCAAACGACCTAGGGATAGTCCAAACGACAGATATCTATGGCACCTGAGATTAGGTCATATAGCAGAAGATAGGATTAACAAATTGGAGAAAAATGGGCTATTGAGTCCATTGACTTTTGAGTCATATCCAACTTGTGAATCTTGTCTTCAAGGCAAAATGACTAAACTCCCTTTTGTTGGACATGGGGAGAGGGCCACAGATCTCCTTGCCCTAGTACATACTGATGTGTGCGGCCCATTTGATGTGCCGGCTAGAGGCAATTTTGTCTACTTCATTACCTTTACCGATGATCTGTCTAGGTATGGGTATGTGTATCTTATGAGACACAAGTCTGAAGCTTTTGAAAAGTTCAAAGAATTCAGACATGAAGTAGAAAAACAAACTGGAAAAACCCATTAAGGTTCTTCGATCAGATCGAGGATGACTTGCAACTCCTACATAAATTAAATATGATAAGGGTTACCAATATCCAATACCCAATCAGTTTAATCAAAATAGAGAAATTATAAGATATATCATATAAATACCTTGCCCAATAATAGCTTGCTTCTTTCTCTACCTGTTTGGATCTAGGGAGACAATGACTGAGGAAAATTTCTCTTCCAATGCCCCCACTTCTTGCAAAAGAAGTATTTAGCCTGACTCTTATCGCGCTTGATCTTTCTGATCTGATCTTGTAATATGTCCTAGCCAGAAACTTGCACCTTCTTTGCCTCTTCTTCTTGTTCTTCTTTTCTTTCTTAAAGGGTTGAGAAACAGAAGAGAACCTTCCACTAAGTTCACCGACTCCTTATGGAGTTGGTGATCCTTTCTAAATTCTAAGCAACCCCAGTAACCCTGGTAGTCTACTTCAGGCTTTGTCATTCTAAAATGAGTAGAAATGGAGATAGGACTTGGCAGTGAGTTGAGTATTGCATCTTTTTCAAGCTGTTTATTAAAGAAAAAGCCGAGCTTGCTCAATCGCTCTATCAACTTGATCATGTACAGTACATGATCAGTGACAGAGAGGCTCCATCCCCCATCCTGGCAATGAAGATAGCACAATTAGTCTTGTGCCTTTCAAAGTCATCAGTGTGCCAAAAGAATCCTCCAACATTTGAAGCATATCTTTTTTAAGCTTCTCAAATTTGGACTGAACTCATCGCTCATGAACCAGCATAATGGCAGGACACCATAGTTTGTCACTGAGCACTCTCTAATAAGTATCTTTGATTTCCACTGTATTGAAGCTTGGCTCCTCATGTAGGATCTATCAATACATAAGGATCCTTCATGCTCCAAGACTATCTCAACTTTCGATACCAACTACTAAAGTTAAGGTCTTATCAAATATATATGCAACAATGATCAGAGGATAGAAAGTGGCCATATTTGCACCAAAAAAAAAAACAAACCTAATTAGTAATTGATCATTTAAACCTAAAGATTTAGACTTTAATCAAAAGATTTCTCCATTATTTTATTCGAATTAGTAGCCTCTACCTCCAATTAGGAATTATCCTAATTTCTTAATGGATAATAGAATTCACATACACTACACAAGAGCCCAACTTTGGTTGGCCAACCCATGTTACATCTAAGGGTAGGTTCATAACAATTATTTCTCCAAATAATTTAAGTAATTTAAATTTGCCCTAGTCCCTAATCAGTTGGCTTTAGCCTCCATAAAAACTTCGGTTAGGTCCAACCTTTAAATGACCATACTTGGTCTGATCAAACCAATGAATGATTAGGCCCAACTTTGGTTGCAACCTAACCACCATTTAGAAAGATGCAGCCATTATAATCGAATAATAATTCCATCAATCGATAAACACGAGGCCTTTGGGCTCCAATGATTATCTAACTAATGGACCCATTATCACCCACTTAATGAGAGGCTATGATCTAGTTATCATAATAGCTATTTTATTTTAGAGACCTAATAATTATAGAGGATTTAATTTTAAAGAAGAGGGAAGGTTAGACAAACTAGCTTGTCATGATCCTCCCACTGGCTTCACCATGTCAACTTAAGGGAGACCATTAATAGGCTGGTCTAGGAGCACCTAAATTAATCACACTGATTTACCAAGTTGATATGGGTCAGCTCGAATAGTTAGGTGATCCAATCAAAACATAGTCTTACTAAGAGGTCAGGTAAGTTCGATCAGTGGGAGGGTCTACCAAAGCATGCCTTAGACACTATTAAAAATAGCTAGGTAAGCAGGCCATCGATTAAAGACAACTGATCTAGATTACCTTGTTAGATATATGTGCCCTAGAAGCCAGAATTGGCTGACACTTGTAATACACTTTTAGGGGCAAAATTGTAATTTTGACTAAAATCAATAAATTGGTTATTTTCTATCACATATGTGTATTTAGTGTCTGTGATACATCTTTTGAGTTAATGGTAATGATAATTCATATTTTCAAGAGTTGAAAATTTAAGACATGAATAATCATTATTAACTCATAAATTGCTCCTGACCATAGGATTATCACGAGGATGGTGATTGATCCGGAAGGTTGGTGTCAATTACTTCTTTAGTAGATGAGTCTTAAGTCTAGGTGTGGAGACACAGAGCGAGAGTACAGTACTCGTTAGAGAACGAGGGCACTGAGCGTGACCACCTCGAGTAGTCATTAGGAAGTCTACCTTCTCGTCAATTGACTGACTCGATGCTGCAGTAGTGTGTCTGGTTCTTTGACCTGAGATGCATCGGCAGTTCACCTTGAGGGTGTTATAGTTTGACTACACCATTACTCGGTCTCCTAGCCATATGGAATCCTAGGTGTATGTTGCTATAGCATGTTCATTGTAGGAACTGGATGCATCAAGATGGATCTATCTACCTCGGTGTAGAGAGTAGCCCTATGATGATCATGAGAATCAAGTCCAGAATCCATGGCCATGGTAGAGTGAAATAATTAGAAAGAGTTTCTATTTAGATTTTCAAACATTGACATCGATCGAATATGATTACATCATATGATAGAGACTAGGTTTGATGAGTTTACCTTAACCCTAATCTGATCGGGGCTCAAGATAGAAGAACTGAATCACACAGTAGCTGCACCAAGAGGTTCGCATTCAGCTCTGATGGGTTGCCACATATACTGCTAGGTGTCACTGGTGGATTTTGGGAGCAATTAGAATGATTTAGATGATCGATCATTCTAGCTGTTCAATCAGAAAGTTCTGATCCATCGAAAGGAGTTTCGATGATGTCATGATAGAGATCATGACATATCCCATTACCATACAGAACTGAACCTAACTGGGTCACACAAACAAGGTTTTGAATCTGGTGATCATCAATTGAACTGATCTAATTCAATTGATCTGAATGAGATTCAATTAGGTTCAAGGAAATCGTGCTAGCCTCGATTGAACCTAACGTTCTTCTTTTACTATCAAAATAAGTTGGTCCTGACTGAGCCAAAGGAGTTTGTGCTCAATCAGAGGCCTTCATATGGTCTAACTGGAGGTTGTCCAAGTTAGGAAAGGTTGTCTTATTTTTAAGACATACCTGCCATTTTTGGTCACCTCCATTTCTGTTCTTTGACTTTGTCAAAAAGTTACCTTTGACTGGTCAAAACTGACCATTGACCTTTGACTTTTGACCACATGTCATGCACCTATTGGAGAGCTGGTGGGGGCCTGTCCCCCTGCCAGAACCTGGCAAGGAGAAGGGCGCACCCCAAGGGTGCGTGAGCCCAAGTAGGAGGCGCCTAGGAGTCCTTGTTGGACAAGGACTCACCTCCCTTTGGATTCCAATCGAGTTCTCTAAAACCAGTTTGACTTGTCTTAGGCACCCTCTAAGGAGGAATCCAGGGGTCTCTATTCCAACCAATCAGATTTAGATCTGATTTCACAAAGGGTTGTGATTGGTTGAGAAAGAGAGAGTGGATCACAAGAGTCTATAAATAAGACCCTCGCCCCAAAACTAAATAAGTGAATGCAATTGACACGCCCAAGGCTGCCTCTCCCCTCCTTCTCCATGCCATACATCTTCTCCCCTTGCTCTCCACGTCCAAAAGAGTTTGGACTTGGTGGTCGATTCAGATCAAGGAAGGCGATCAAAACCAAGAAGGCTGCGCTGCTGCAAAAGGACGACTGCAATCTTCAAAAAAGTTTTGAAGATTTTCAGATCAGATCCAGATCTAATTTTTGGAGGTGTGATAGAGAAGAAGAGGATCTCCAGATCCAGACCCAGTGATACCGATAGAGGCCAGGCGCTTGCGTGGCTAGATCCAGAACCTTCCGCTTGCAATAGGATCATCTACATGGTAATAGGTTACCCAAATCAGGTAAATTAAATTGATTTAATTTATCTTATTTTATTTTTATTATTTAAAATAATAAAATTAGATCTGAAACATACAAGATCTGATTGAGATCAAGAAAAATTTTTGAAATATATCTCTTGATCTGATCAGATCTGAGACGAACCTGGATCGGGGAATCAGGATTTTCCTTCAACTGTATCAGAGCCATGTTCTAAATTGTTTAGATCTATTTTAAATTTATTTTATTAGAAAATAATTAATTCAGATGTCACATGAGATGTGATCAGATCTGAAATAGAAAAATTAAAATTAAATAATTTGGATCTAGATTAGAAGATATGGCATGACTAGTTCTAGAAAAGAATAGTTCTATAGAATAGTCTTGCATGTTTTGATTAATCTTGATTAAATCAGTTTTTAGATCTTTTTATTTACTATTTTTGATATTATAAATGTTATAATAACATCGAAAAATAGTAAATAAAAAATATTTATTTTGAATATCATATGAGATATGATTGATGCATGTCTAGACTAGTTGTAGAATAGTTCTACATAATTATCTAGATTAGAATTTATTTGATTAGATCAATTTAAATCTAATTTTTTAGATTATTATGAGATAATTAGATCTAAAACATGCATGATTTGATACATGAGGTATGCAAAATTATGCCTTGATTAGATCTAAATTTGTATATGCAGTATATGATATAAGATCTATAACTATTTGTAGATTTACATGTTCCTGATTAAGGCGTTCCTTTGGCCATCTGCGTCATAAGAACGAAGAAGGGTTAAAGGCCCTTCTTCCCATTCGATGGGGTGTTCTATGATATGTAGGGGTGCTGCGTGTTCGTCCTTAATCAGAAAACCCAAAACTTACTTTCTGCAAAACCTAGATCCTGAAACCCTAGATTTATTGTGCATATTTGTTTATGAACCCAACTTAATTAAGAATTAAGTTTATGGAATATTAATTAGGTTCTAAAATTTGAGAATTTTAGATCTAAGACATATTCATAATACTGGGTTCGGGCTTGGGTAGCTCAAGTAGGTCTAAGCAGTTGATCAAACCGAATCAAGAGTTGGTTAGATGGGATCAACAATCTTTTAATTGACCAGGCCTAATATGATTAAGTCTGGGTCAAGATCGATCACGATTCAAGCAAGACCTAATTAGGCTCAGAGGTTAGAGTCTGGATTGTAGGCTACCCAATTTGGTTCTGATCAATAATTTACGAACCTCCGATCTGTGTTGCAGGTTCGTGTGGATCACTTGTAGAGTTTGGATGCACATGCAGCTCCAAAAGCAACAATGAAAATCAACCATGGAGTTCTTGACCCGTGCAAAGATAAAAGATCTAATTTCTTTCTAACCAAAATATGATCTAGGATTAGATCTAGAATTATTCTAGATCTAGGTATTGATATAATCGATACTAGTTATGATTAATTTAATTTTAGATTTATATTTACATCATGACATGTTATAGATCCTTGATGTAGGATTTTATAATTTGATTACATGCATATTATAGATTAAATTTTTTAATCTATGTCTTTCATTATTTTAATTTTGAAAAAAATTTGTAATCTATGCATGAAATCCTACATGTTTCCAACACTAAGATGACAATCAAACTTTTATTCCCTGCAATGTGGGGATGTCATTTTCGATTAAGAGAATGTCATCCACATACATGACAAGGAATACCAGTGCTAGACCATTTGCTCATTTGTAAATATAGGGCTCTTCTATGTTCTTAACGAAGCCATATCTTTTGATCACCTTATCAAAATTCATGTTCAAACTTCAAGATGCCTGCTTCAATCCATAAATGGATCTCTGAAGCTTGCACATCTTGCACTCATCAGTGGATGTGAACCCCTCAAGATGTATCATATACACCTCTTCGGTCAGCTCTCCATTCAGGAAAGCTATTTTCACATCCATCTACCAGATCTCATAATCCAGATGGATAGCTATCACAGGTATTATCCGAATGAATTTGAGCATTGCCATAGAAAAGAACATCTCATCATAGTCAATACCATAATATTGATGATATCACTTGGCAACCAAACGAGCTGTATAGGTCTCCACCTTTCCATCTATGCCTCTCTTTCTTTTGAAGACCCACTTATACCCAATGGGTTTAACCACTTCGGGTGGGTCAACCAATGTTCACACATCGTTGACCTTCATAGATTTTTTTTAGATTTCATGGCCTCAAGCCATTTCTCGAAATTAGGTCACTGCATAGCATCCATATAGGTGATCAAATACTCATCATTCCTATCAAGTTCGATAGGATCACCATCCTAGAACAAAAAACTATAGTATCTATCCAGATGATTCGATACTCTATCGGATCACCTTAACAGTGCGGGTACTAAGCTCCAAATCTGATCTAATCAAATTCAACTCAGGTTCAGCTATAGGTATTGATATTCTACCTATTGAACTTCATTAAGTTCAACCTTAGAGGCAATAGTTCCTTCACCAAGAAACTTCTTTTCCACAAAGGTTGTCTTAAGGCTGACGAACACCTTTTGTTCATCAGCATGGTGGAAATAGTCTGCTTTGATTTCTTTTGGGTATCCTATGAATGTGCACTTGTCTGATCTAGGTCTAAGTTTATCTATAACTAATCTTTTGACATAAGCCGGGCACCCCTAAATCCTAAGGTATGAAAGTGCTTGCTTACGCCCTATCTATATCTCATATGGAGTCTTAACTATAGACTTACTTGGAATCCTATTTAATAGATAGCAAGCCAATTCGAGTGCATATCTTCAGAAGAATATCGACAAGCTGGCAAAACCCATCATGGATCAGACCATATCTAACAGAGTTCGATTCCTCCTCTCAGATACACCATTATGCTATGGTGTCCCTAGAGGAGTCCATTGAAAGAGAATTCCATTCTCTCCAAGATATGTGAGAAACTCACTAGAAAGATATTCTCCTCATCGATCAGATCGAAGAGTTGTAATACTCATCCTAGTTTGTTTTTCTACTTCACTTCAGAATCATTTAAATATTTCAAATGAATCTAACTTATGTTTTATTAGATAGACATATCCATATCTAGATAGATCATCTACGAAAGTGGTGAAGTAGAAATATCAACCTCTAGTACTTATGCTTATTGGTCCATATACATCAGTATGTACTAAACCTAAGAGCTCAGTGGCTCTCTCACCTTTTTCAGTAAAAGGTGACTTGATCATTTTGCTAAGAAGATAGGATTCATGGGTTGGAAGTGATTCACAATCACTAACTTCGAGGATTCCCTCTTGAGTCAATCTATTTATCCTATTCTTATTTATATGACCTAGCCTACAATGCCATAAGTAGATATCTGACATACTATCTAATTTAGGGTGTTTGCCAGTTAAATAGACTATGTTAACAAGTTGTGATAGCAAATACATATCATTGTTCAAATATCCACAGAAGATAGTAACACCATTCATAATGATATTGAAAATTTGTTTCTTTATTAAAATTTCATAATCATTTTTGGCCAAATGGACTACATAAATGATATTTAAAAAGAAATTGAGATAGAAATGACAATCATTAAGAACAATGGTACGAGACTCAAATACAAGTTTCAGGATTATTTCCAAAGCTAGAATTGGAACTGATCTTTCATCTCCAACATTTAGAAACGTTTCTCCTTGCTCGAATCTCCTACCAACCTGCAACTTCTGCAATGAATTGCAAATATGATAAGGGCTACCAATATCCAATACCCAATCAGTTTAATCAAAAATAGAGAAATTATAAGGAGATATCATATAAATACCTTGCCCAATAATAGCTTGCTTCTTTCTCTACCTATTTGGATCTAGGGAGACAATGTACTGAGAAAAATTCCTCTTTCAATGCCCCCACTTCTTGCAAAAAAAGTATTTAGCTTGACTCTTATCATGCTTGATCTTTCTGATCTGATCTTGTATAGATGTCCTAGCTTGAACTTGCACCTTCTTTGCCTTCTTCTTCTTGTTCTTCTTTTCTTTCTTAAAGGGTCGAGAACAAGAAGACGAACCTTCCACTAGGTTCACCAACCCTTATGGAGTTGGTGATCCTTCTCAAAATTCTAAAGCAACCCCAGTAACCTATGGTAGTCTACTTCAGGCTTTGTCATTCTAAAATGAGTGAGAAATGGGAGATAAGACTTAGGCAGTGAGTTGAGTATTGCATCTTTTTCAAGCTGTTTATATAAGAAAAAGTCGAGCTTGCTCAATCGCTCTATCAACTTGATCATGTACAGTACATGATCAGTGACAGAGGCTCCATCCTCCATCCTAGCATTGAAGATAGCACAATTAGTCTTATGCCTTTCAAAGTCATCAGGTGTGCCAAAAGAATCCTCCAACATTTGAAGCATATTTTTTGGTTAAGCTGTCTCAAATTTGTGACTGAACTCGTCGCTCATGACAGCCAACATAATGTAGTGCACCATAGTTTGGTCATTGAGCCACTTCTGATAAGTATCTTTGATTGTTCCACGTGCATTGACAGCTGGCTCCTCAAGTGCAGGATCTATCAATACATATAGGATCCATTCATGCTCGAAGACTATCTTCAACTTTCGATACCAACTACTAAAGTAAGGTCTCATTAACTTATCATTATGCAACAATGATCAGAGCGATAGAAAAGTGGCCATATTTGCACCAGAAAAAACCATAACCTAATTAGTAATTGATTCATTAAATCTAAAGATTTAGACTTTAATCAAAAGATTCTTCAATTATTTTATTCGAATTGGTAGCCTCTACCTCGAATTTGGGGAATTATCCTAATTTCTTAATGGATAATAGAATCCACATATACTACACAAGAGCCCAACTTTGGTTGGCCAACCCATGTACATCTAAGGATAGGTTCATAACTAATTATTTCTTCAAATAACTTTAAGTAATTAAATTTTTGCCCTAGTCTCTAATCAGTAGGCTTTAGCCTCCACTAAAAAGATTCGGTTAGGTCCAACCTTTAACATGACCATACTTGGTCGATCAAACCAATGAATGATTAGGCCCAACTTTGGTTGGCTAACCTAACCATCATTTAGAATGATGCAGCCAAGAAATCATATAATGAATAATAATTCCATCAATCGATAAACACCAGGCCTTTGGGCCTCCAATGATTATCTAACTAATGGACCCATTATCACCCACTTAATGGGAGGCTATGATCTAGTTATCATAATAACTATTTTATTTTAAGGACCTAATAATTTTAGAGGATTTAATTTTAAAGAAGAGGGAAGGTTAGACAAACCAGCTTGTCATGATTCTCCTTCTGGCTTCACCATGTCAACTTAAAGGAGACCATTAATAGGCTGGTCTAGGAGCACCTAAATTAGTCACACTGATTTACCTACTTGATATGGGTCAGCTCGAATAGTTAAGTGATCCGATCAAAACATAATCATACTAAGAGGCCAGGTAAGTTCGATTAGTGGGAGGGTCTACCAAAGCTTGCCTTAGACACCATCAGAAATAGCCAGGTAAGTGGGCCGTCAATTAAAGACCACTGATCTAGTTTATCTTAGACACCAACTGGTATAATTAGTCTTGATTAGATCAACCTAACAGTTTATGCAAGACTGCGTAGCCAAGAATCAAGTCCATCTTGGTTCTCATTAAAGACATGGACTTGACCAACTATAACTATTGTAATTGATCTAGAGAATCCTTGATCTAATCTAAGACAATAATTAATTTGATTTAGTAACTATTGCATGTTTGATTCATAATCAATATGCAAGTAAGGTAAGCATGAAACTACTTTAGATCTAATCTAAATAGGTTCATATAATTGAAAGAGTTTCAACGTCAATCAATCATAAATTATCTTAGATCAAATATAACATATTTATGATGATTAAAATTAGATTAAAATATTTTTAATCAGATCATAAAATCTCTTAGATCTAATCTAAAATTTTATGATCAATATTTTAGATTAGCACGTACTAGAGCAACCTCTCCACTGTAAGGGGTAAATCTTATAGTAGGACAACCTTATAATCAGTCCATGCAATCTAAAAATTTTATTTTTAAATATAAAACTATTTTAAATCTAATAAATTATAAATAAAATTATATCATAGCTAAGAATTTATGATAAGAAATAGATCTATACGAACTAGGACAACCTCTCCAATATTAGGGGTAAATCTTACAGCAGGACAACCTTATAGCAGTTCATATGATCATGATTTTTAATTTTAGATTTAATAATCAAATTATAAATTAGATCTAATCTAAAAAATTATCTAAACATGCATATATAATCATGTAATAATCAATCTAGGTTCTGATACCAATTAAAGAAACTAGATCTAGGATTTTAGGGCTAGATCTTGAAACTTTTTCAAGATTAGGCAGCAAAAGACTAAAATAAATTAAAATTTATTTATTAAAAATAAAGAACACCTAAATCTAAGATCCTATTACATGATTATGGCATGAGATTAAATCATGAAATTAAAACATAAGAAAAAAAAATCATGTTGATCACATCAACATGTATCTACACTACATCTAATGCAGGTGTGTAATAACATATTAGATCTATATTACCTATGCAAGTTAGATATTCTAACTTACTAATTCAAGCTTGATGATGATACTTCGAGCTGCACACATGTTCGGCCTCTAAGTGATGTCAACACGAGCCCATGAATCTTGATTAGAAGCCCTACGTAGGAAATCAGCATAGTATGCTAGTACTATACCGATCCTTCTTCGATAGTCAATCTGGTGCTTCCTTCTTTTAGATTTGGACTCCTCTAAAGAATAAGGAAGAGGGCAGATTTTAGATCTAAGACACTCTCAAAAATAATCTCAAAAGAGGAGGATAAGAGATGAATAAAGTAACTTTAGAAGAAGATCCTCTTCTTCTTCTCTATTCTCTCACCAAGACACTCAGATTGGTATCTATAAAAATCCAATGCCCTAAAGGTCTCTCATCCTAGTATTCACATCTCCAAAAGCACTCTCCAAGATTTGGAACATGTCCAAAAATCAATAAAAAATTAATCTTATATAATGAGTTATAGAGATGTCTGTTGGGAATGTGTCCCAAAGTCAATCATTAGCTTGTTGACGATTGGACTATACTTTTATAATTATATATGAATTATAAATTAATAAGAGTTATTTTGATAATTTTCTTCATAAATTCTATTATACTCTAATGAACTCATGTGTTGTGATGAAGTTTTTTGGACTATCTAAATTCGACAAAGAAGGATTTATCATTTAGTCCTTAAATTGTTTGCGACCAAATGATACGTTGTTACTGAGGACAATAATGTTTATCGAGTATAGATCATTATATGCCATATAGGTTGGTTGTCCTCATAACCAAGGAGTTTTGAGACACTGGTATGGCATGCAAGTGAGATGTATGGGTACATCTGTACTAAACATGATCAACTCCAGAGCTTTTCTTCTATCAAGATTAGCTTCAATGGAATATACGTATAAGTATTCTTTCGACCTGAGATCATCATGGTAACTTTCAAGCAATTTACTATACCTTAGTGCCAGACTACCTGAATTTTTAATTTAGTAACAAAAGATTTCTGAGCATAATCAAGTACTTAAGCAGTCAGTGCGTATATCAAGATGGGATTGACCACTCCTAAATTCAGGAGTTGTATTAAATGATGTTTCAATTTAGCAAAGCCTTGGTCAGAGTAGTCCTTATGAAGGGTCACATGATTAATTACTTTAAGATATGATTTGGATGTATCTTCTAGGGTTGACAGTCAAACCCTAAAGTCATCTTGTGCATAGAGGTCATTAGGATGAATTATATGGTAACCATATTCACGTAGGTTATGAATGTTGTGATTATGACTATTTGACCTATCCGAACGTCGGGTACCATTTCTAGATGATCACATCAATAAGTACAGAAAGTGATTCCTATGCTACTAGCTTAGGTTCGAACCTATGGAGTCACACACACTAGAAATTCCTACCTGATCTGATGGCTATTGAAGAGTTCCATCGAGCTAGGACTCTATGGTCAAGAGTCCCACTGGATTGGGACTCATCGACCAAGAGTCCTACTAGAATGAAACTCTGAGTCCTATCTATCTGAAACTATGTAATTAAGAGTTTGGACTCTGTGAGCATAAGTTCCACTCATTTCGGGCACCGGGGTCAAGAGTCCCACTGGTTTGAGACTCTTCGATCAGGATTTCATTTTGATGGGACTCTATTATCCGGATACCCACTGGATTTGGATTCTAATTTTATAAAATATTTTATTAATGATTTCATCACTAATTCACTCAATTTGATTGAGTAATTATTGTTGGTTCATGTCCAATTGAATTGGGTTTAGTTGGGTTTGACCCGATTAGGTCTCGAGTTGACCTAATCACCGAGTTCTGAACACTAATTGATCAGAGGTTGGGCTTGATCAATTCTTAATTTTATTGAAATCTAATTGAGTCTAATTAAGCCTAAATATATTGGATTAAATTTAGTCTAATTGGACCTAACCAATTTTGATTGGGTTGGTTCAGTTGGTTGAAGTTTAGAATTCCAAAACTAGTTTAACTAGTCTTCGCATGTGCCACATTTAAAACCCATGCCCCATTTAAATTCTGAATTAATTCTCTCGTACCTTTTTTTTCATGCACATAAGAAGTTTTGACTGGGCTTTCCACATCCTCAAGGGATATGTTATGGTTAGTTGCCATTCAAATTCAAAAAAGAGTTTGAATTTGGATCAGCAACAACCATATATTATCCCTGCACCACATAAACTTTTGTGTGCCTATTATCTCCACATGAAAGGGGTTTCTCATGGATTTTTTTCTTGCTGAAGAGAGGGTGCACAACTCCTTCACACATCCCAAATAAGCTTGAATTGGTTTGGATGAAGTTTGAATTAAAAAAAAGTTTTGAATTCAAACTAGCATTCAAACTAGTTTTTGGTTCCCTACATGCATAGAAGTTGTTCTTTGTTTAAATATTAAAATGAAAGGTTTTTGGGACATGTGCCAATACCTATTCTAAAGAGAGAACTTTTGTGAGATTCATTTGGTGCATGGGAAGAGGCTTCAATCATCTCCGAGAGAGAGTAAACCAAAGGAGAAAGGGCATAAGGTTTTTAGGGTGAGTGCAGTCCTAGGTATTCGACCTAGGTTTTGGGAAGCCATTGCATGAGGTACGAGCATCCAAAAGCCCACAAAACTTCAAAGAAAACCTCCCCTACCTCTCTACTATGTCTTCTAGCAATTCAGGGTGTTTGTGAAGCCCGTAGATGATGATCGAAGCTATTCAATCAAAATAGCCCCTGAAAGACTCCAGTGTCAAGCTAGCACTTGTGGGGAGCCGATTAGGACCAGGAGCCTCATGTGCACGATCTATGGAGGCCGAACATTTGTGTGGCTGCATCATGACCAATGGACCTCCTTGATGAAGATCAGATCATGGCGATCAACTACCCATGAGAAAGGTATTATGTTCTGAACACATTAATGTAGTAAATAGTTTGCTGCAGAGTTTTATTTTTCAAATCTATATAGTTTTATTTTTCAGATCTATATGAATGCATGCATATTATATTTAGATTCTTAGTGTAGGAATTAATATTTTGATATGATTAGTAGGTAATTAATTAGAATAATTATTTTTTTCATTGCATCTTTGCTATTTTCAAAAAATTTTCAAAAGTAGCACTGCAAACCCGGCACTGCATCCTATAAATGGTATCAAAGCGAGTTTTCCTAAACATGATATGCTTGCATGTTTAGATTGATAATTTAGATTTAATCTAAATATTAATCTAATAATTTGATTAATTAGACCTAAAAATTAAAATTATGATCGCATGGACTGTAGGTTGTCCTGCTATAGGGTCTAACCTCTATAGTGTAGGTTGTCCCGGTACGTGCTAATCTGGATCATTAAATTATAAAATTTTAGATTTGATCTAATAATTTTATCATTTGATTATATGATTTTTATCTAATTTTAATCATGAATAAGAGTTTATATTAGATCTAATTTGATTCATGATTTTTATGTATTATACATAGTTTCAGATTAAACCCTACAACTAGTGATGTTTGTGAATTGAGCCAATTTAATTTTGAAGTGAGTGAACTCAATTAGTGAACAATGCCAAGTTGTAAAGAACCTTTCAAAATTTAAAAAATATTTTTGAAATGCCAAACCCTAACCCTCAGTCCATAAACTTAATTAAAATTAAGTAAAATGATTTAGTATTTAGAATTATGAATTAAGACCCTAAGTCACTAATCATAAACTTATGGGTTATTAGGTTAGATGAATTAGGTCCAAAAATTCGGCTAGACCTAAGGTTAGTGAAAGAATGGACAAATTTAGAGTAGTTGATCAAATCTAATTAAATGTTAATTTAGATTAGGTCAAGGACTCTATAGACTCAATTACAATAGTTGTAGTTAGTCAAGTCCATGCCTTTAACGAGGACCAAATGAACATGATTCATGGCTACGCGGTCAAATCTAAAATTACTAGGCTGGTCAAATTAAAACTAATAAATCAGATAGTGTCTAAGGTAAGTTTGGCACTTTGACTAGTGATTTTTAATTGGAAGCTACTCGTATTGATTCAATTTTTGATGAGTTAATGGCATATTCCTTCCACTAATCTCACTTACTTGGCCATCTTGGTGAATTAAATTTTGATTAGATCACTTGGTGATTTGGGCTCACCCATGTCAATTAGGTAAATCAGTCTGACTGATTTAGGTGCTCCTAATGTCAGCCTAGATTAGATTCTTTTTTATCTGACTTTATAAAGTCAAAGGGAGGATCAAAATTAGCTTGTTGAATTTCTCCCTCTTCTTAAAATATATTAATTAAATCTTATAAAATTATTAGATCCTTAAAAATAAAATAGTTATATAAATAACTAAATCATAGCCTCCCATTAAGTTGAGTGATAATGGGTTCATTAGTATAATGATCATTAGAGGTCCAAAGGCTTGGTGATTATTGACTAATAAAATTATCATTCATAAAATGATGATTTGGTTAAGTCTTTCTGATGGTGGTTAGATTGGCTGACCCAAGTTGGGTCTGATCATTTATTGGTTAGATAAGATCAAATATGATCATGTTAATGGTTGGACCTTACCGGACCTTTTCAATAGAGGCTAAAGCCTACTGATTAGGTCTCCAAGGCAAAATCAGTATTACTAGAAGTTGTTTAGAGAAACAATTGACTTTGAATCTATCCATAGATGCACATGGGTTGACCAACCAAAGTTGGACTCATATGTAGTCTATGTGGATTTTAGTACCCACTAAGGAATTAAAGTAATTCCTTGAATTAGAGGTAGAGGCTACCAATTCATATAAAATAGTGGAAGGACATCTAGACTAAAGTCTAAGTCTTTAGGATAATTAATTCATATACTAATTAGATTTGTTTTTCCTTTTTATGAAGAAATGGTCACTAACTTGTCGCTCCAATCATTATTAGATAATGATAAATTAATGAGACCCAACTTCGATAGCTGGTATCGTAAGTTAAAAATCATTCTAGAGCATTAGCAATTTTTTTATATAGTAACACCTCCAGCACCTGAGGAGCAAGCTTTGAATGCTAGAGGAGCGGTACAAGATACTTACCAAAGGTGGCTCAACGATTGCACCACCCTTTGATGCATAATGCTAGTGGCAATGAATGAGGAGTTTAGTTGCAGGTTCAAGAACGCTCAACCACAAGAGATTTTTCAAATGTTGAACGACTCCTTTGGCACACCTGATGATGTTGAAAGACACAAAACAAGTTGTTCCATTTTCAATGCTCGAATGAGGGATGGCGCCTTAGTCACCGATCATGTATTATACATGATTGAGATGATTGAGTGCCTTAGCAAGCTAGATTTTTTGCTACACGAGCAGCTCGGTAAGGATGCGATCCTTAATTTCTTGCGCAAGTCCTTCCTCCCTTTACTAACTTATTTCAGAATGATAAAGCCTGCAGTCAACTACCATAGCTTGTTGGAATTGCTACAGAACTTTGAGAAGGATCACCAACTCCATAAGAAGATGATGAATGTAGTGGGAGGGTCTTGTTTTGGTCGCTGACCCTTTAATAAAGAAAAGAAAAATAAGAAGAACAAGAACAAGAAGGTGTAGCCAAATGTCGGGACAATTGCATAAGGTCAGACCAAGAAGTGCAAGTCCAACCAGAGCCAGGTAGAGTGCTTCTTCTACATGAAGCAGGGGTACTGGAAGAGAAACTATTCTCGGTACATTGCCTCCCTAGATCCGAACAGGCCAAGAAAGAAGCAAGTCATTGCTGAGCAAGATAATTATATGATAATACCTTGCAATTTTTTCTTATTTGATTCTACTAACTGGGTATTAGATATTGGAAGCCCTTATCATATTTGTAATTCTATGTAGGACTTGTAGGTCGGTAGGAGATTTGATCAAGGTGAGAGATTTCTGAACATTGGAGATGAAAGACAAGTTCCAATTCTAGCTTTAGGAATCATGAACTTTGTAATCAATTCAAATAAAGTTTTTCTTAATGAATATCATTTTTATCCAACTTTCTTATTGAATGTCATTTTTGTAGGCCTTTTGGCCATGAATGATTATGAAATATCAATAAAAAAAAAATTTTGTAATGTTATTTTGAATGATATTACAATCTTTATTGGATGATTGAATAATGGTATTTATTTATAAACTATGCCTATTATCGTGGTTCAATCCTCCAATAAATGCCCTAAAATTAGTGATGTGTCCGAAGTCTACCTTTGGCACTGTAGGTTGGGTCATATTAATAAGAACAGAATAAATAGGTTAGCTCAAGAAGAAATTCTTGAGGTTAGTGATTGTGAATTACTTCCGACCTGTAAGTCCTGTCTGTTGAAAAATATGCAGGATTTCATGCATAGATTTCAAAATTTTTTTAAAATATAGAGTAATGGAAGACATAGATTAAACTATTTAATCTACAACATGCATGTAATTAAATTACAAAATCCTACATCAAGGATCTATAATATGTTATGATGCAAATATAATTCTAAAATTAAATTAATCATAAGTGGTATTGATCATATCAATACCTAGATTTAGAATAATTCTAGATCTAATCCTAGATCGAATCTAGGTCACCAAAAGATCAAATCTCTTACCTTTGCATCGGTCGAGAACTCCATGGTTAAATCCATTATTGCCTTTGGAGCCACACAAGCATCCAACCTCTACAGGTGATCCACACGAACCTATAACATAGATCGAAGGTTCATCGAATGAAGATCCGCTCGAAGTGCTAGCTTCTCCCGGATCCCTCCTGATGGTTAATTAAATACATATTCTTTGGATCTCTTGGATACTCTAAGAGATGAAGAACATGAGGAGGAATAAGAAAGAAATCCCACCCTTGGATCTCCCATAAATCAAAAAATAAAATCAAGAAAAAATAAATCCTAAGAGAAGACAAATCTTCTCCTTCAAGACATCAATGGTTGATGTCCTGAAAACATCTTTATGCTAGGACAAGAGGAGAACTTCTACTCTAAAATTTTTTCTAGGTTTCTAGATCTAATATTTTTTACTTTATTCATACAAAAATCCCACAAAAAAAAGGAGAAGAAGGATTCTCGAAGAAACCCTAAGAGAAGACCTTCTTCTCTTCTTCTTCTCGCATCAGGACATGATCAGATCATGTCTAAAAAATAACACCATGCCCCAACAACTTGGAGCACTCATCCCCACACCCAAATTCTCTCTCTCTCTTAGATTTTTATCATATAAAAATTATAAATAAAATAGGAAGAGAGAAACATTAATGAAAAATATAAGAGAAGACAATCTTCTCTTACCTTATCTCTTCAAGACATCAACCTTTGATATCTTAATTGTAGGCTCTTCTCCATGAATCATGGCACCACAAATCCTCCATGCCTTCTCCTCCTTTCTTTTGATTTTTTATTATTTTTTAAGATTTTTCACATCCTCTAACCATCTCAAAGGAGGCGCCCCTTTTTACTGCAAGACTAGGTCAAAACCTAGTCAAATGGGGAACTTCTATGGGGCGTCCAACTCTTGGACGCCCCTCCCACTTATTTTTCCATATAACCACTGATTCTCATGCTCAAAATAAAGGGAAAAAGGGCTAGATATGATAGAGGGCATGGGTAGAGTTGGCGCACAATGGTGGGAGGAGTTTGGGTCAAAGAAGAGTCTTCCAAGTAGGAAATAATTTCCAACTTCCTTCTAGTTTTGACCAAGTCAAAATATATTCCAAATAATCTAATAGTTGCGGCATGGGGACCTCTCATTGGTGTGAGAATATTCACATAAACCTTAGAAAAATATATGCAGGCATGGGCTTTCTTAGGCACAAGAGAAAGAGAGAGAGTCCCGATCCAACTGGGACTCCTCTTTTTTGACTAGATCAAAATTATTTTAAATCCAATCTGAATCCTATTTAAATTAGATTAAATATAACCTAATTGAGAGTGATCCTACTCTAATTAGGAGCCCAATTAAATTAGATTAAAGCATATTTAATTTTGTTTTAAATCCAAAGTTAATTTGGAATTAGATGCACTTAACTCCTAGTCCAACTAGGAATTGTTCTTTCTTACAATTGGCTTATCTAGTAAACCAACTAGACATAATCTAATTAAGTTTAAACCAATTTTAATTGAATCTAATTCAATCAGACTTGATCTTAGCCTGATTGCTCAATCAGATTGAGCCAATTAGCAATCTAATTGCTAATCGATCCTCCTGAAACACTTGCATTAGGTCAAACATCAATCGCATTGAATGTTTGACCTCAAAACAATTCTCAATCATCGATTAACCATCCGATCAGGTTATAAGCTCTAATATGTGTGATCCCATAGGTTCAAACCTAAGCTGGTAGCACAAAAATCAATTTCTATACTAATCGAAGTTACCATCTAGCAATGGTTCCTGACATCCGGATAGATCAAATGTATGCAAAGCAGTATTCTTAGAATATTGTACCATGGTTATAATATAATTTATCCCTATGACCAATAATGTTTAAGACAACTTCAAGTATGTTGTCAAACACTCATATAAGTCATCTCTATTATGTCTCAAAATTTTGCAAATTTTGTGACACCTCATGAGGATTACTCAGGCCTAGGTTTTGCTAAATTGAAACACAATGAGTTATTCTCTTCTTGAAGTTAATCAGGAGTGGTCAATCTCATCTTGACTCACACACTAACTATACAAGTACTTGACTATATCCAAAATCTTTTGAACCTATATTAGAAATACAGGCAGTCAGACACCAAAGTATAGTGAGTTGCTTGCAAGTCACCATGGTGATCTCTGATCGGAGGGACACTTATACCCATTGGCCTTACCTAGCTACTCTTGACAGTAGTGTTACATTGGTCACGTTCAGTGTAGATGTACTCCTACATCTCACCTAGATGCCATACCAGTGTCTCCACACTACTTGGTTATGAGGATAACCAATGCATATGGTATACAGCGATCTACACTCGATAAGTTATCGTCCTTGTTAACAACTTATCATTTGGTCGTGAATAATTTAAGAACCATACGATAAATCCTTCTTTATTGATTGATTGTGGTTCTAAAAACTTCATCATAATTTAGAAGTTTATTTAAGAAAGATAGAACTTTTATGATGAACCAGCCAAATAACTATTATTATTATATAATTCATACACTAATTTCAATCATCTACTACTAAGGTGATTGGCTTTAGGACACATTTTCCAATAACTTTCACTTGGACTAAAGCCAATCACAATGATATCAAATATCCTATCTTCCACTTGAGCTCATAGAACTCCTTAGTTTCGTGGCTTTAGCAAATGGATCGGTCAAGTTCTCCTTTTCCATCGATCTTCGAAAAGTCAACATCACCCAGATCTAATATCTAAGGTGATAGTGATGTAGAATATATTGGTCTTTCAGTTCTTTAGCCTGAGCTATGGCTCCAGTGCTACGATAGGACTAGACCATCTATGGAGGGTGCCACTCCCATCCTACTAATGAACCTCAACAACTTATACAGCTTACATGGTAGCATCATATGCCACGATGTCTCTACGTCACTAACTGAAAATGCTAAAGTATCTTACTTGGAACATTTTCTGTAGATTGCTCCTACAATTAGGGTATGAGTGGACATTCTCTTGTTGTCATCTTATTCTGACTAAAATTAAAACATCCACATGTTTTAAGTCAGTACTTTCATATTTGAGTCACTAGATCTTAGTATTTTCTAAATACTTAAGGATTGCCTATACAATCTTCCAGTGGCTCTTACTTGGATCAGACTAATATCTGCTCACTACCTTTAGTGAGTATACCATGTCTAGTCTCGTACATGAAGAAATAAGATGACAACTAAACCTTTATTTCTTGCAATGTTGGAATGTCATTCTCAATTAAGAGAATTTCATCCATAGATAGCACAAGGAATTACACTACAAAATATTTTGCCCAATTACAAATACAGGATTTGTCGTTGTTCATAACAAAGGCATACATTCAAAATATATGTTCTAATTCTGAGGTAATAGCCAAATGGGCTTTAAGATCTTTACCTTTCCATCTACGCTACTCTGATCTTTTTGAAAATCCATTCACACCCACTGAATTTTATCCCTTTAGGTGAATCATTTAGTGTCCATACACTATTGATTTTTATGGACTTTAATTTGGATCATATGGCTCCAAACCACTTCTCAGAGTTAGATCACTATATTGTATCCATATAGGTGATCGAATCCTTGTTGTTCTCATTGAGCTCAACAAGATCGCCATCCCAGACCTAGATACTAAAGTATCTATCCAGCTAACATGGTACTATACCGAATCTCCTTAAAGGTGACACTTTAATGGGCTCTAGATTTGATCTGATCAAATCTGATTCTGTAGGTTTACTATATTACATCAGTTCTTTTCTTCCAATCAAACTTCTCTGAGTTCAATTTGACAGGCATCAGCTCCTTCTCTAAGGAACTCCTTTCCAAAAGAAATACCCTACTACTGATGAACATCTTATGTTCTTTAGCATAGTAGAATTAATAACCCTTAAATACTTATTAGATCAAGATCCAAGTTTATCTGTGTGCAAATATATGACATAGGCTGATCAACTCTAAACTCAAAAGTAAGAGAGTCTAGGTCTATGCCCGATCTATATCTCATATGGAATCTATGCGATAGATTTACTCAGAACCTTTTTCGGAGTAAAACTACTAGCCATAAGAGTATAACCCAGAAACAGGCTGACAAGTGAACCCTATAGTGGATTGAATCATGTCTAACAAAGTTTAATTTCTTCTTCCAGATACACTATATTCCAAAAAGAAATTCACTTGAAAGAGCATCCAATTCTCTCCTAGATATATCAAAAACTCACTGAATAAGTATTCGCCTCCTCGATCCAATCGAAGAGTTCTAATACCTTTTCAGTTTGTTTTTCTTTTTCAATATTGAATCATTTGAACATTTCAAATAATTCAGGCCAGATGCACCCATGCCCAGATAGGTCGTCTGTAATGAAATACTAATATCTTTGTTTGGCACTTAAGTTCGTAAGTCCACATACATCACCATGTATGAGACTTAGAATTTATTGGCTCCTTCACCTTTTCCAATAAAAGATGATTTTGTCATCTTCTCAAGAAGACAAGATTCACAGGCTATCAATAATTCACAATCATTGATATCAAGGTTTCCCTCTCAAGCTAACCCATTTATCCTATTCTTATTAACATTACTAAGCCTGTAATGCCAAACATTGACATCCATGACAATCTAACTAGGGTGTGTACATTCTACTTACCTAAAGTCCTTGCAATGAATTGCATAAGACCACTGGTATCTAATATCTAGGTAGTAGAATTACATACAGAAAAATTTTAAGGTGTTATCATATAACGTCCTGGATAAGTAACTCTTGCTCCTTTCTCTTATTCAGCCTATTATGGTCAAGAAAAGTAAGACAATTCTTTTTCCTTTAGGATTTATTATTTTGACCTAGCTCAGAAGCCCCAATACGAACCCATTCGTACTGCTGAACCAAATTCAACTTTCAATACTGATTATCGAAGTTGGATCCATAAGTCTTCACTATCTAACAGTGATAGGAGCAATTAGGGTTTAGCCTTAATTTGAGAAAAGAGAACAATAACCTAAGTGTATGAATTATTTTAAGCCTAAAGACTTGGACTTTAGTCTAAAGGTTCTTGCACTATTTTATTTGAATTGGTAGCCTCTACCTCTAATTCAGAGAATTACTTTAATTTTCTAGTAAGTACTAGAATCCACATAGACTGCACACATGCCAAACTATGGTTGGTCAACCCATGTATATCTAAGGGTTGGTTCATAACCAATTATTTCTTCAAATAATTTTTAGTAATTTAATTTTACCCCAGAAACATAATCATTAGGCTAGGGCCTCCATTGTAAGGATCCAGTTAGGTCCAACCATTAACATGAGCATACTTGGTGCATCTAACTAATGAATAATTAAGCCCAACTATGGTTGGTCAACCTAACTACCATTAGAGAGACACATCTAAATCATTATATGATGAATGATAATTTCATTAGTCAATAAGCACCAGGCCTATGGGCCTCCAATGATTATTGAGTTAATGGACTCATTATCAAATACCTTAATGGGAGGCTATGACTTGGCTATCTCCATAACTTTGTCATTTTAGGGACCTAATAATTTTAGAGAATTTAAATTATTAGTGATTTAAGGATAGAAAGAACATGGACCAATTTGCTCCCACTGACTTCACCAAGTCAGGTCCTCCCACTGACTTCACAAGTCACTAATGAGGATTATGATCAATTTTGATCCATGGGCACCTATATCAGTCTCACTGAATGAAATCAATCTCACTGATTTTCTACGTGACATGGGTTAGCTCGAATTAACAAGTAACCTAATCGAAATCTGATTAACCACATTGTCTAGATAAGTGAGATCGATGGAAGGATCTGCCAAGGCTTGCTTTAGACACCATCAAAAATAGCCAGATAAGTAGGCTGCCAATTAAAAACCACCAGTCTGAAATGCCAGACTTATCTTAGACACTAATTGGTTTATCAATTTTGATTTTGTCTACCTAAAGACTTGGGCTTGACCATTGAGCCACAATCAGATTCATTTGTTAGATATATGGACTTTGATCAACTACAACTATTGAGTTAATCTATAGAAAAGAAATGACCTAATCCTAATTAACTATTAATTATGTTTGATCAATTTCTTAACTAAGTCCATATTTAATCTAGCCGTAGGTCTAACCCAGTTAACGACTTGATCAAAACTAACCCATTTAACATTTAACCCAAGTTTTATGAAATTATGTTAGGATCTTCAAATCACAAACCTAGATCCTAAACAATCACTCAATTCTTAATTAATTCAAAGTTTGGGTTTATGGAACCTCCGAACTAATTTTTGATTTTATTATTTGAAATATTTTTAATTTGTAAATAATTTACATTGAATCATATTCAATACATGGTTTTAGATCTAATTTGTTTCATTATTTAGATATGTCCTAGGGTTTCGAATCTAGAATTTTGTAGAAAGTAAGTTTGCAATTTAAAATTCTACTAAATAAATACATCATACATATTCATTCTAGATTCAAAAATAAAAGCTACATATCCAACATAAGGATCTAGATCTAAACATGAAACATATCACATGGATCTCATCTAAATGATCAAAATTAGATCATAAACTATTTAAATTTAGATTTAAAGTTAAAAAATAAATCATAAATCATATTAGATCTCATCTAACATATTTATGATTTAGGTTTCTTGGATCAGCATATACTAGGACAATCTTTTCATTGTAAGGGGTTAACCTTACAACAAGACAATCTTATGGCAGTATGTGTGATCTTTAATTAATTTTAATTTTTAGATTTATTTTGATGCATAAATGATCATGTTATAAAATAATCTAGATGCTCTAATACTACTGTTGGAAAATATGCAGGGTTTCATCCATAGATTTCAAAACCTTTTTGAAATATAGAGCAGCAGAAGACATAGATTTAACTATTTAATCTACAACATGCATGTAATCAAATTATAAAACCCTACATCAAGGATCTATAACATGTTTTGATGCAAATATAAATCTAAAATTAAATTAATCATAAGCGGTATTGATCACATTAATACCTAGATCTAGAATAATTTTAGATCTAACCCTAGATCACATCTAGGTCACCAAGAGATTTGATCTCTTACCTTTGCATGGATCGAGAACTCCACAATTGAATCCATTGTTGCCTTTGGAGTCGTACAAGTGTCTGACCTCTATAGGTGATCCATACAAATCTGCAATACAGATCGGAGGTTCGTCGAACGAAGATCCTCTCAAAGTACTAGCTTCTCGCAGATCCCACTTGATGGTTAATCAAATACATGTTCTTCGGATCTCTTGGATACTCCAAGAGATGAAGAACATAAGAAGGAATAAGGAAGGAATCCAACCCTTGGATCTCCCATAAATCAAAAAATAAAATCAAGGAAGAACAAATCCAAAGAGAAGACAAATTTTCTCCTTCAGGATATCAATGGTTGATGTCCTGAAAACATCTCTATGCTAGGACAAGAGGAGATCTTCTCCTCTAGAATTTTTTTTAAGTTTCTAGATCTAAGATTTTTGATTTTATTCATACAAAAATCCCACAAAAAAAGGAGAAGAAGGATTCTTAAAGAAACCATAAGAGAAGACCTTCTCTTCTTCTCGCATCAGGACATGATCAGATCATGTCTAAAAAATAACACCTTGCCCTAACAACTTGGAGCACTCATCCCCACACCCAAATACTATCTCTCTCTTAGATTTTTATTATATAAAATTCATAAATAAAATAGAAAGATAGAAATATAAAAGAAAAAAATAAGAGAAGACAATCTTCTCTTACCTTATCTCTTCAAGACATCAACCTTTGATATCTTAATTGAAGGCTCTTCTCCATGAATCTTGGCACCACAAATCCTCCACACCTTCTTCATTTTCTCTAATTTTTTATAATTTTTTTAAAATTTTTCACATCCTCTAACCATCTCAAAGGAGGCGACCCTTTTTACTGCAAGACTAGGTCAAAACCTAGTCAAAGGGAGAATTTCTATGGGTCGTCTTCTATGGGGCGTCCAACTCTTGGATCCCCCTCCCACTTATTTTTTCATGTAACCACTAATTCTCATACGCAAAATAAAGGAAAAAAGGGCCAAATAAGATAGAGGGGGGTGGGTAGAGTTGGAGCACAGGGAAGGGAGGAGTTTGGGTCAAAGAAGACTCTTCCAAGTAGGAAACAATTTTCAACTTCCTTCTAGTTTTGACCAAGTCAAAATCTATTCTAAATTATCTGATAGGTGGGGCATGGGGACCTTTCATTGGCATGGGAATGTTCACGTAAATCTTAGAAAAATATATATGGGCGTGGGCTTTCTTAGGTGCAAGAGAAAGAGAGGGAGTCCCAGTCCAACTGAGACTCCTCTTGTTTGACTAGGTCAAAATTATTTTAAATCTAATTTAAATTCTATTTAAATTAAATTAAATATAACCTAATTAAGAGTGATCTTAGTCTAATTAGGAGCCCAATTAAATCATATTTAATTCTAATTTAAATCCAAAGTCAATTTGGAATTAGATGCACTTAAATCCTAGTCCAACTAGGAATTATTCTTTTTTACAATTGGCTTATCTAATAAATCAAGTAGACTTAATTTAATTAAGTTCAAACTAATTCTAATTGAATCTAATTCAATCAAACTTTATCTCAGCTCGATTGCTCAATCAGATTGAGTCAATTAGCAATCCAATTGCTAATCGATCCTCCTACAATACTTGCATTAGGTCAAACATCAATCGCATTGAATGTTTGACCTCGAAATGATTCTTAATCATTGATTAACCATCTGATTAGGTTACAAGCTCTAATGTGTATGATCCCATAGGTTCAAACCTAAGTCGATAGCATAGAAACTAATTTCTGTATCGATCAAAGTTACCATCTAGTAATGGTTCATAAGCCCAACTATGGTTGGTCAACCCATGTACATCTAACGGTAGGTTCATCACCAATTGTTTCTCTAAATAATTTTTAGTAATTTAATTTTATCCCAGAAACCTGATCAGTAGGCTAGGGCCTTTATTGTAAGGATCTGGTTAGGTTCAACCATTAACATGAGCATACTTGGTGCATCTAACTAACGAATGGTTAATCCCAACTATGGTTGGTCAACCTAACCTTATTAGAGAGACACATCCAAATCGTCATATGATGAATGATAATTCCATTAGTCAACAAGCACCAGGCCTATGGGCCTCCAAGTTAATGGACTCATTATAAAACACCTTAATGGGAGCTATGACTTGGTTATCTTTATAACTTCATCATTTTAAGGACCTAATAATTTTAGAGGATTTAAATTATTAGTAATTTAAGACTAGAAAGGATATAGATCAATTTGCTTCCACTAACTTTACCAAGTCAGGTCCTCCCACTGACTTCACAAGTCACTAATAAAGATTATGATCAATTTTGGTCCATGGGCACCTATATCAGTCTCACTGATTTTCTATGTGATATGGGTTAGCTCGAATCAATAAGTAACCTAATCAAAATCTGATTAACCACATTGGTCAGGTAAATGAGATTGATGGGAGGGTCTGCCAAGGCTTACCTTAGACATCATCAAAAATGATTAGGTAAGTGGACTGCTAATTAAAAACCACCAGTCTGGAATGTCAGACTTACCTTAGACACCAATTGGTTTGTCAGTTTTAATTTGGTCTGCCTAAAGACTCAGACTCGACCACTAGGCCACGATCTGATCCATTTGTTAGATATATGGACTTTGATCGACTACAACAGCTGAATTGATCTATAAAAAAAAATGATCTAATTCTAATTAACTATTAATTAGATTTGATCAATTTCTTAACAAAGTTCATATTTAATCTTACCCTAGGTCTAACCCAGTTAATGACCTAATCAAAACTAACCCATTTAACCTTTAACCCAAGCTTTATGAAATTATCTTAGGATCTTCAAATCACAAACCTAGATCCTAAACAATCACTCAATTCTCAATTAAGTTCAAAGTTTGGGTTTATGGAACCTCAGAACAAGTTTCAAATTTTATTATTTGAAATATTTTTAAATTATAAATAATTTATATTAAATCATATTCAATACATGATTTTAGATCTGATTTGTTTCATTGTTTAGATCATGTCCTAAGCTTTTGAATCTAGGATTTTGTAGAAAGTACGTAATTTAAAATTCTACTAAATAAATATGTCATACATATTCATTCTAGATTCAAAAATAAAAGCTACATATCCAACATATGCAACATAAGGATCAAGATCTAAACATGAAACATATCACATGGATCTCATCTAAATGATCAAAATTAGATCATAAACTATTTAAATTTAAATTTAAAATTTAAAATAAATCATAAATCACTTTAGATCTCATCTAACATTTTTATGATTTAGGCTTTTTGGATCAGCATGTACTAGGATAATCTTTTCATTGTAAGGGGTTAATCATACAAAAGGACAACCTTATGGCAGTATGTGTGATCTCTAATTAATTTTAACTTTTAGATTTAATCTTAAGTATATATGATCATGTTATAAAAGAACCTAGATGCTCTGATACCACCATTGAAAAATATGCAGGGTTTCATGCATAGATTTTAAATTTTTTTTAAAATATAGAGCAGTGGAAGACATAGATAAAACTATTTAATCTACAGCATGCATGTAATCAAATTAGAAAATCCTACATCAAGGATCTATAATATGTTATGATATAAATATAAATCTAAAATTAAATTAATCATAAGTGGTATTAATCATATCAATACCTAGATCTAGAATAATTCTAGATCTAATCCTAGATCACATCTAGGTCACCAAGAGATTAGCTCTCTTACCTTTGCATGGGTCGAGAACTTCACGGTTGAATTTGTTATTGCCTTTGAAGCTGCACAAGCATCCAGTTTCTATAGGTGATCCACACGAATCTATAACATAGATCGGAGGTTCGTCGAACGAAGATCCGCTCGAAGTGCTAGCTTCTCGCAGATCCCTCCTAATGGTTAATCAAATACATGTTCTTCAAATCTCTTGGATACTCCAAGAGATAAAGAACACGAGGAGAAATAAGAAAGAAATCCAACCCTTGGATCTTCCATAAATTAGAAAATAAAATTAAAAAAAAATAAATCCTAAGAGAAGATAAATCTTCTCCTTCAGGACATCAATGGTTGATGTCCTGAAAACATCTCTATGCTAGGACAAGAGGAGACCTTCTCCTCTAGAATTTTTTCTAAGTTTCTAGATCTAAGATTTTTAATTTTATTCATATAAAAATCTCACAAGAAAAGGAGAAGAAGGGTTCTCAAAGAAACCTTAAGAGAAGACCTTCTTCTCTTCTTCTTCTTGCATCACGACATGATCAGATCATGTCTAAAAAATAACACCATGCCCCAACAACTTGGAGCACTCATCCCCACACCCAAATCCTCTCTCTCTCTTAAATTTTTATCATAAGAAAATTATAAATAAAATAGAAAGAGAGAAATGTAAAAGAAAAATATAAAAGAAGACAATCTTCTCTTACCTTGTCTCTTCACGACATCAACCTTTGATATCTTAATTGAAGGCTCTTCTCCATGAATCTTAGTGCCACAAATCCTCCATGCCTTTTCCTTCTTTTTTTCTAATTTTTTATTATTTTTTTAGGATTTTTCACGTCCTCTAACCATCTCAAAGGAGGCACCCCATTTTACTATAAGACTAGGTCAAAACCTAATCAAAGGGGCAACTTCTATGGGGTGTCTATGTGTTGGACGCCCCTCCCACTTATTCCTTTTTGTAACCACTAATTCTCATGCATAAAACAAATGAATAAAGGGCCAAATAAGATAGAGTGGTGTGGGTAGAGTTGGCACACAAAAGAGGGAGGAGTTTGGGTCAAAGAAGACTCTTCCAAGTAGGAAAGAATTTCCGACTTCCTTCTAGTTTGACCAAGTCAAAATATATTTCAGATAATATGATAGGTGGGGCATCGGGACCACTAATTGGCATGGGAATATTCATGTGAACCTCCAAAAAATATATGTGGGCGTGGGCTTTCTTAGGCGTAAGAGAAAGAGAGAGAATCCAAGTCCAACTGGGACTCCTCTTGTTTGACTAGGTCAAAATTATTTTAAATCTAATTTAAATCCTATTTAAATCAGATTAAATGTAAATCAATTAAGAGTGATCCTAGTCTAATTAGGAGCCTAATTAAGTCAGATTAAACCATATTTAATTTTGATTTAATTCCAAAGTCAATTTAGAATTAGATGCACTTAAATCCTAATCCAACTAGGAATTGTTCTTTCTTACAATTGGCTTGTCTAATAAATTTAGTTGACTTAATCTAATTAAGTTTAAACCAATTCTAGTTGAATCTAATTCAATTAGACTTGATCTCAGCTCGATTGCTCAATCAGATTGAGTCAATTAGTAATTCAATTGCTAATCGATCTTTCTGCAACACTTGCATTAGGTCAAACATCAATCGCATTGAATGTTTGACCTTGAAATGATTCTCAATCATCGATTAACCATCTGATCAGATTACAAGTTCTAATATATGTGACCCCATAGGTTTGAACCTAGGTCGGTAGCATAGGAACCAATTTCTATACCAATCGAATTTACCATCTAGCAATGATTTTCGACGTCCGGATAGGTCGAATGTATGCAAAGCAACATTCTTAGAATCTTGGCCCACGGTTACCATATAATTCATTCCTATGACCAATAATGCTCAAGATGACTTTAAGTATGCTGTTAAACACTCATACAAGTCATCCATATTGTGTTTCAAAATTTTGCAAATCTCATGACATCTCACGAGGATTACCTAGGCCTAGATTTTGCTAAACTGAAATACAGTGAGTCATTCTCTTTCTGAAGTTAATCAGGGGTGGTCTATACCATCTTGCCTCACACACTAACTTTACAAGTACTTGACTGTACCTAAAAATCTTTCGAACCTATATTAGAAATACAGGCAGTCCATCACCAAAATACAGAGAGTTGCTTGCAAGTCACCATGGTGATCTCAGGTCGGAGGGACACTTATATCCATTGGCCTTATTTAGCTACTCTTAATAGTAGAGTGCTATATTAGTCACATTCAGTATAGATGTACTCCTACATCTCACTTGGATGCCATACCAGTATCTCCACATCACTTGGTTACAAGGATAACCAATGCAAATGGCATACAACGATCTACACTCGATATGTTATCATCCTTATTAATAACTTATCATTTGGTCGTGAACAATTTAAGAACCATCTGATAAATCCTCCTTTATCGATTGATTGTAGTTCTAAGGACTTAATCATAATTTAGGAGTTCATTTAAGAAAGATAAAACTTTTATGATGAATCAATCAAATAACTATTATTATTAGATAATTGATATACTAATTTCAATCATCTACTACTTAGATGATTGGCTTTAGGATACATTTTCCAATACTATCTTCTTGGTAAGATTACCAAATCATCTTTTGTTGGAAAAGGTGAACGAGCCACTGAACTCTTGAGTCTAGTACATTTAGATGTATGTAGACCCATGAGCTCAAGTGCTAGGGGTGTCTTCTTGGTAAGATGACCAAGTCACCTTTTTCCTGAAAAAGGTGAACAAGCCACTGAACTCTTGAGTCTAGTACATTCAAATGTATGTGGATCCATGAGCTCAATTACTAGAGGTGGATACTTCTACTTCATAACCTTCATAGACAATCTATCGAGGTATGGGTACATCTATTTAATGAAGCATAAGTCGGAGTCATTTGAAATGTTCAAACTATTTTGAAATGAGGTGGAGAAGCAAACTGAAAGAGTATTAAAACTCTTCAATCCGACCAAGGAGATGAGTATCTTTTCAATGAGTTTTTGACATATTTAGGAGAGATGAGATTTTCTCCCAATGAACCCCTCCTGGAATACCACAACATAATGATGTGTCTGAAAGGAGGAATCAAACTCTGTTGGACATGGTTCGATCCATGATGGGATTTGCTAGTTTGTTGATCTTCTTATAGGAATATGCGCTCAAGTCAGCTTGTTATATTCTAAATAGGGTTCTGAGTAAATCTATTAAGAAAATACCATATGAGGTATGGACAGGGCGTAAGCCAATGCTCTCACACCTTAAAATTTGGGGGTATCCAGCTTATATCAAACAGTTACTGATAGACAAGCTTGAACCTAGGTCTGATAAGTATAGCTTTATAGGTTATCCAAAAGAAACCAAAGGATATTACTTCTACCTTATTGATGAGCAAAAAGTGTTTGTCAACCTTAAGGCAATCTTTTTAGAAAAGAAGTTCCTTGGTGAAGGAACTAATGCCTCTAAGATCGAACTTAATGAAGTTTGATAGGTGGAAGAATAGACACAAGTTGTTGAACCTAAGCTAGATCTGATTAGATCAGAACTAGAACCCATTGTAGATGCACCCTTAAGATGATCTGATAGAGTACCGCATCAATCGGATAGATACTATGATTTCTTGATTCGGGATGGGGATCCTATCAAACTCGATGGAAATGATGAGTATTCGATCATCTACATGGATGCAATGCAGAGACCCGACTCTGAGAAATGGCTTGAAGCCATGAAATCCAAAATGGTGTCCATGAAAGTCAACAATGTATGGACATTAGTTGACCCACCTGAAGGGGTAAAACCTATAAGGTGTAAGTGGGTCTTCAAAAGGAAAAGGGGTGTAGAGGGAAAGGTGAAAACCTATAAAACCTATCTCGTTGCCAAGGGATCATCAACATTATGGTATTGACTATGATGAGATGTTTTTTCATGTGGCAATGCTCAAATTTATTTGAATTATGCTTGCCATAGCTGCCCATCTGGACTATGAAATTTGGCAAATGGATTTGAAAATGGCTTTTCTAAATGAAGAGTTGGATGAAGAGGTGTATATGATACAGCCTGAATGATTCACATCCATAGATGAGTCTAAGCTGTGTAGACTTTAGAGGTCTATTTATGGATTGAAGCAGGCATCTCGGAGTTGGAACATATGATTTGATAGAACAATCAAAACGTATGACTTTGTTAAGAATGAAGAGGAGCCCTACATATATAAGTGGGCTAATGGTCCAGCAATAGTATTCCTAGTATTGTATGTGGATTATATTTTCTCAATCGAAAATGATGTTCCTATATTATAAGGAATAAAGATCTGGCTATCATCACAGTTTTTCATGAAAGATCTAGGAGAAGTTTCCTACATCCTAGGGATGAAGATCTATAGAGATAGATCTAAAAGGATGCTTGGATTGTTCCAATCTATGTACATTGATACTGTCCTGAAATGGTTCAGTATGGAGAATTCTAAGAAAGACTATTTATCGATAGGCCATGAAATTTTTTTTTCAAAGAGGGATTATCTGATAACACCTCTAGAAAGAGAGTGTATGAGTAGAATACCAAATGCTTCAGTAGTGGATTCTATAATATAGGTCATAACATGTACGTGATCAGATGTGGCATACTCACTAAAGATAGTGAGTAGGTACCAATTTGATCCAGGGGAGAACCACTGGAAGGTTGTTAATACCATCTTGAAGTATTTGAAAAATACTAAGGACCAGAAGCTTGTATATGGTGAATTAGACTTAAAACTTATGGGGTTCATGGACTCTAGTTTCCAGTCTGACCATGATGATAGCAAAAGTTTATCGGGATATATATTCACCCTTGATGGTGGAGCCGTCTGCTGGAAAAGTTCCAAGCAGCACACTATGGTCGATTTAATTTGTGATGTTGAGTATGTCGCTGCATCAAATGTTGCCAAAGAAGCAGTGTGATTGAGGAAATTCATTACCGAGTTGGGAGTAGCACCCTCCCTTGATGATCCAGTTATGCTCCATTGCGATAGCTCTAGAACCATTGCTCAGGCGAAGGAACCAAAGGCACACCAGCGGATGAAGCATATTTTAAACCGCTACAATCTTGTTCGAGAGATCGTGGATCGAGGTGACGTTGACCCTTAGAAGATTGATGGAAGGGAAAACATGGTTGATCCATTCACTAATCTTGGTTGATCAAGCTAATCTTGGTTGTCCTCGTAACCAAGGAGTATTGAGACACTGGTATGGCATACAAGTGAGATGTATGGGTACATCTGCACTAAACATGACCAACTTCAAAGCTTTTCCCCTATCAAGATTAGCTCCGATAGAATATGGGTATGTGTCCCTCCAACCTGAGATCACCATGGTGACTCCAAGCAACTCACTCTACTTTAGTGCCAGACTACTGAATTTCTAATTTAATGATGGAAGGTTTCTGGACACAGTCAAATACTTAAGGAGTTGGTGCGTATATCAAGATGGAATTGACCACTCCTAGATTCAGGAGTTGTGTTAAATGGTGCTCCAATTTACCAAAGCCTTAGCTAGGGTAATCCTTATGAAGGGTCATAGGATTAATTATTTTGACACACGATTTGGATGCATCTTCTAATGTTGACAGTCAAACCCTAAAGTCATCCTATGCATAGAGATCATAGGGATGAATTATACGGTAACCATATTTGCATAGGTTCTAAATGTTGCGATTGTGACTATGTGACCTATCCGAATGTTGGATAGTATTACTAGATGGTCACATCAATTAGTACATGAAGTGGTTCTAGTGCAACTGGCTTAGGTTCGAACCTATGGAATCACACATACTAGAGGTTCTTACCTAATCTGATGGCTATTGAAGAGTTCCATCGAGCTAGGACTCCATGGTCAAGTATCCCACTGGACTGAAACACTTCGACCAAGAGTCCCACTGGGCTGCAACTCTAAGTCTTATCTATCTGAGACTTTGTAATTGAGAGTCTAGACTCTGTGATCATAAGTTTCACTCATTTTGGACATCGGGATTAAGAGTCCCACTAGTTTGGGACTCTTCAATTAGGATTTCATTTTGATAGGACTCCATTGTCGGAATACCCACTAGATTTGGACTCTAATTTTATGAGATATTTTACTAGTGATTTGATCACTAACTTACTCAATTTTATTGAGTATTGTTTGTTCAAGTCCAATTGAATTGGGTTTAGTTGGGTTTGACCCGATTAGGTCATGAGTTGACCTAATCGCCGAGGAGTTCTGAACCCTAATTTGATCAGAGGTTGGCAATGATCAATTTCTAATTTTATTGGAATATAATTGAGCCTAATTAAGCCTAAATGTGTTGGGTTTAATTTAGTCTAATTGAACCTAACCAATTTTGATTGGGTTGGTTCAGTTGTTTGAAGTTTAGAATTCAAAGACTAGTTTGACTAGTCTTCCCATGTGCCACAATTAAACCCCATGCCCCATTTAAATTCTGAATTAATTCTCTCATACCTTTTTTCCCATGCACATAAGAAGTTTTGACTGGTCTTTCCACATCCTCTAGGGATAAGTTAGGGTTAGTTGCCATTCAAATTCAAAAAAGAGTTTGAATTTGGATCAACAACAACCATATCTTATCCCTGCGCCACCTAAACTTTTGTGCACCTATTATCTCCATGTGAAAGGGATTTCTCATGGATTTTCTTCTTGCTGAAGAGTGGGCACACAACTCCTTCATGCATCCCAAATAAGTTTGAATTAGTTTGGATGATGTTTGAATTAAAAAGAAGTTTTGAATTCAAACTTGCATTCAAACTAGTTTTTGGTTCCCCACGTGCATAGAAGTTGTTCTTTGTGTAAATATTAAAAGAAAAGGCTTTTGGGATGTGTGCCAACACAACTCCTTCACACATCCCAAATAAGTTTGAATTAGTTTGGATGATGTTTGAATTAAAAAGAAGTTTTGAATTCAAACTTGCATTCAAACTAGTTTTTGGTTCCCCACGTGCATAGAAGTTGTTCTTTGTGTAAATATTAAAAGAAAAGGCTTTTGGGATGTGTACCAACACCTATATTAAAGAGAGGACTTCTGTGAGATTCATTTGGTGCATGGGAAGAGGCTTCAATCATCTTCAAGAGAGAGAAAACCAAAGAAGAAGGGGTGCAAGGTTTTTAGGGTGAGTGTAGTCCTAGGTATTTGACCTAGGTTTTGAGAAGCCATTGCATGAGCTACAATTGTCCAAAGCCCACAAAACTTCAGAGAGAACCTCCCCTACCTCTCTATTATATCTACCAGCAACTCAAAGTATTTGTAAAGTCTGTAGATGATGATCGAAGCTATTCAATCAAAATAGCCCCTGAAAGACTCCAGTGTCGAGCTAGCACTCATGGGGAGCCGATCAGAATCAGGAGCATCATGTGGACGATCCACGGAGGCCAGACATTTGTGTGGCTGCATCATGACCAGTGGACCTCCTTGACAAAGATCAAATCACGGTGATCAACTATCCATAAAAAAGGTATTGTGTTCTGAATATATTAATGTAGTAAATAGTTTGCTGCATAGTTTTATTTTTCAGATCTATATGAATGCATAAATATTATGTTTAGATCCTTAGTGTAGGGTTTAATATTTTGATATGATCAATAGATAATTATTTAGATTAATTACTTCTTCCAATACATCTTTGCTATTTTCAAAAAAATTTTTGAAAGTAGCACTGCAAACCCTGCACTGCATCCTACAGAGTCCTTATTGGGTCAAATTCTTATACTAGGAAAGAACCAATTTGGCAACTAGTTGGGGTGCCCAACACTTAGGCACCCCCTCCTATGTTTTTGGCATGGACCACCAACAAATGTTGCACAAAATTCTCCTTTCCATCAAACAAAAAAAAAAGAAAATAGGGAGAGGAGGGTGGCATGCATGGGAGGAGTTTTAGTTTCCTAAAACTCTATCCAAAGAAAAGTTCGAATCAAATTCAAACTTCTTCGTTTGACTAAGTCCACTACTAATTGCCATAAAAGAGAGAAGGGAAGAGTAGGCATGCATGATGATCAGGGCAAGAGGGTTTTTGTTGCACAAACTAGAGAGAGTGGGCTTAGGGGGTGTGGGATATAGGTGGCGCAAGATAAATGGATCCTAGTCTTACTAGGATTCCAAGTTTGACTTGATCAAATATGGTTTCTCAAACCAAATCAAACCAGAATTAATTCAATCCAACTAAATTAGATCTTAAACTAATTAAGGACTTAACTAAATTAGATTAAATTTTGATTTAATTTTTTAATCAAATTAGAAAATTAGATTGACACAAGTCCTAGCTGAATTAGGACTAGTTCTTCCTTGTACTTGACTTATCCAATAAACCAATTGGACTTAATCCAATCAAGCCCAAATTAAATCTAATTAAATCATATTTAATTAGACTTAATCTCAATCCTCTGGCTTAATGAATTAAAATAATTAAAAATTAAATTACTAATCAATCCTTCTACAATACTTGCACTAGGTTAAACATCAATCGTGTTGATCGTTCAACCTTAGAATGATTCTTAATCATTGATCAACCATCCATTCAGAACATGAACTCTAATATCCATGACCCCATAGGTCCGAACCTAAGTTGGTAGCATAAGAATAAATTGCTCGTAGGACACCTCAGAGTTCAACTATAAACTCTGATCAGGCTGTCTACATTGTATTTCAAAATACCAAATCCATCTCATGGATTACCTTGTTCAAGATTTTGCTATATTAAAATACAGTGGTACATTCTTCTCCAACTCTTGGAGTGGTTAATTCCATCTTGATCGCACACCAACTTCGTAAGTACTTAACTGTACTTAAAAATCTTTCGTTACTAAATTAGAAATTCAGTTAGTCCAGTACTAAAGCATAGTGAGTTGCTTGCAAGTCACTGAGGTGACTTAGGTCTAAGGGACACTTATACCTATATCCCATCAGAGATATTCTTGATAGCAAAATGCTCTAGAGTTGATCACGTTCAGTGACGATGTATCCCTATATCTCATCTGTATGTCATACTAGTGTCTCCACACTTCTTGATTAAGAGAATAATCAACCTATATGGCATATAGCGATCTATACTCGATAGACGCTATCGTCCTTATTAACAGCCTATCATTTGATTATGAACCAGTTTAAGAACTAATCAGTAAATCCTCTCTTTATCGAACCTAAATAGTCCTAAGGACTTCATCACAATAATGAAGTTCATTAGAAGATGAAAACTTATGATGAAAAATGTTGAAAATATATTTTATTAATTAACGAATCAATTATAATTATAATATAACTCAACCATCAACAAGCTGATGATTGGCTTTGGGACACATTTTCCATTAATAACCTCGACCATAAACCATTGGCTGTCTTATCATCCAACATGCCATACAGCACCTCATCTGCCAAACAAGCTCTAATCATGGCACATACCCTTTTCTCCATAGACTTCCACTCCTTATCTATTATCTCCTCCGGCCTATCCTCCAAGACCGAATCTAGCCTCATCTGAATTAGTAGATCCTCCATCCTAACCTTCTACATCATGAAACTATCTTTTTCATTAAACTTCTCAAATCCAACCTTCAACCCGCTATTCTCCATGATCAAATCGAATAAAAAAATAGCTAATAGATAGATCTGAAAATTATCATGACTAGGGATGATAGACAGCAACCCTTAGATCTCTTCCTTCCTTATGAAGCCTGGAGAAAATCTTAGATCTAAATCTTGCTATTGATCTCTACTAAAACTTGATCTTCTTCCTCCTTCATGCTCAACCGAGCTCTGATACTAAGTGTTGGAATAATCGGTACTACTTTGGTACCAATTGTTATGCCTATGGCTGCTTAGAACCATAGTTGTAGATCCGCTCTCTTGCACAAACTTGGGTGTTAATCCAGAAATATGAAGAAAAGCAAAAATTGATGGCGGCACCTAGGGCTTGGTGTTGGAATCAGAGAGAAAAGAGAGTAGCGAGTTAGGAAGAAAAGCTCTGTATTGATTCTACTCTATTATAAAGATTACAATACTTGGATTTATATACCTTAGGATTTCTACTATACCACACGAATCCTAATAAATCCAAACTGCAGTTGAAAAAGTCTCCTAAGCTATCCCAATACAAAAAAGCACTCACCGAGCCCATGTACACCCATGTCTCCCATGCTCTCATCCCTTGGATTTGAATCCAATCCATACATGAGTTAGCCATCTTAAGATCTTATTGGATCAGGCCTTAAGACCTAAATAGAAAACCACATTCAATTTTGTTTGCCACTGTCGAGTCAGCTCTGTTCGTAGCCAAGCTGGCTCAACTGCATCTCACCCAAATCCTATCTTCTGTCTACGTAAGATAGCCAGCTTGACTTCATCCTGAGCTAGCTCGATTGGATAGTGGAGCCAGCCCGCTTATGTGTCATCCCCTTATCTTGGTTGACTCTTCTTCTGGCTTTGGTCCTTTGCTCCATCTTATGTTTCAAATCTTTGGAGCACCTACCAAGCCCCCTCAAGATCCTCACACCTAAACCTTCTGCCCATGCAGGGCTACACACTGCCTTCATCTTAAGACAACTATTGTCCTAACCCTAGGACCACACCTATCCTAGTCTCTCGGAGCCAACACCCTAGCTCCTCCCATGGCCCCTTAAGGCTTGGGAGCACCACACCAAATCCTACATCTAGGAGAGAATGGGATTCTCTTCCAATGGACTCCTCCTAGAACATCACAACATAATGGTATATTTGAAAGGAGGAAACAGATCCTATTAGACATTGTTCATTCCATGATGGGCTTTGCCATTCTATCGATCTTCTTCTAGGGATATGTGCTTGAATTGGCTTGTTATGTTCTTAATAGAATTTTAAGTAAGTTTGTAGCTAAAATGCCATATGAGGCATGGACAGGGCATAAGCCAATACTCTCGCTCCTTAGGATTTGGGGGTGTCTGGTTTATGCCAAACATTTAATGATAGACAAGCTTGGACCTAGGTCTGATAAGTATATTTTTATTGGGTATCCGAGAGAAATCAAAGGGTATAATTTCTACCTTACTGATGAACAAAAGGTGTTCATCAGCTTTAATGCAATATTTTTAGAAAAGATGTTCCTTGGTGAAGGAACTAATATCTCTAAGATCAAACTTGATGAAGTTTGATAAATTAAAAAATTGATATAAGTAACTGAACCCGAACCAAATTTGATTAGATCAAACCTAAAGCCCTATGTACTTGCATCCTTAAGGCGATTTGGTAGAGTACTGTTTGGTATTGTATCCTAAAGCCAATCATCTAGGTTATAGGTGGTTGAGCTGTATATAATTTATACTTGAATTATAATTGAATGAAATTATTATTCTTGTATTTCATCACTCTTGTGCATCTTCCTATAATGGACACTTCTATGATGAAGTCTTTAGGACTACTAAGACTCGACAGAGAAGAATTTATCATTTAGTCTTTGAACCTGATCATGATCAAATGATATGTTGTTACCTAGAAGGACAACATTTTTCTAGTGTTGGTCGTTGTATGCCATATGGGTTGGTTGTCCTCTTAACTAAAGAGTATGGAGATACTGGTATGGTATGCATGTAAAATATAAGGATATATTTTACTGATCGTGATCCAACTGTGGAGCTCTCTATGAAGAAAATAGATCTAGGATTTCAGGATTAGATTTTGAAACTTTTCTAAATCTACGCGGTGGAAGACATGAATTAATCATATTAATTCATAAGTACATAAGAAATAGCCCTAGATCTAGGATCCTGTTACATGATTAAAGCATGTAACTAAATCAAAAATAAAAAGATGATAAATATTTATGTCGATCATATCAACATAAACTACACCAGATCAAATCAAGGTATGTAATAGGAAGATCATATCATCCTTACCTTTACAAGTCAAGTTTCTTAACTCTCTGATCTGGGCCTGAGGTTGATACTTCAAGCCACACATGCATCCGATCTCAATAGATTATCCACACGAACCCTCGATCACTGATAAGAAGTCTAATGCCCGAAAATTAGCACAGTATGCTAGTACTGTACTGATCATTCTTCAACGATCGATCTGGATCTTTCTTCTTCAAAACCTAGACTCTCCAACTTTCAAAAGGAAGGAGGAAGACTTGTGAATCTGAGACATCTCTCCAAAACTCACAAAAAGATGGAGGAAAAAATCTAGAGGAAATTCCAAGAAGAAGACCCTTATTCTTCCTTGTTTCTCTCACTAAGAAACTAGGATTGTGTCTTTTGAAAACCCCACGCCCAAGCCGGATTGCACCCAGATTATTTCATGCCCAAAGCTCCCTCTCTTAGGTCTAGAACATAATAAAAAATTAGACCCTAAAAACTCTTTTATAGGGTGTTAGGATAGAGTCCTTGTCTAGGTCAAATACCTAGCAAGGAATGTCCAAAAATGGCAAGAAAAGGGGCACCCAAGAGTTGGGCGCCCCCTCCTTTTTCTTTGGTGTGGACCACCAAGAATTGTTGCACAAAAGCCCCCTTATTTTCCATAAAAATTAGAGAAAAATATTAGGGGTTTTGGCAGCACAAAAGGATAGGTATTTTGATTCCAACAAACTCTATCAAATAGAGTTTGAATTCAAATATTCTAATCAAATTTGACTTGGTCCACAACTACTTGCCATGTAAGAAAGAAGGGAGGGAGTTTGGCATGTGTGAAGGCCTGGGAAGAGAAGTTTTCATGCACAAAACAAAGAAAAGTGGGTGTGGAGGGCATGAGGAATCTTTTGGCACAAGGAAAGGAAAGTCCTAGTCTCACTAGGGCTTCAAATTTGACTTGGTCCAACTTGATCTTTGGACCAAATTAAATCAAATTTAATTTAACCCAATTAGAATAGGTCTTAGTTCAACTAAGACCCTAATTAAATATGATTTAATTTTAATTTAATTTTTAATTAAATTAGAGATTGGGTTCATATAAGTCCTAATTGAACTAGGACTCGTTCTTTCTTGCAATTGGCTCATCCAATAAATCAATTAGACTTGAGCCAATCAAGTACAAATAAAATCTAATTAAATTATATTTAATTTGACTTAATTTTAATCTTTTAGCTTAATTAAATTAAGCTAATTAGTAATTCAATTGCTAATCAATCCTCCTACAACTCTTGCACTAGGTCAAACATCAATCGTACTGATTGTTTAACCTAAGAATAATTCTTAATCATCGATCAACCATCCAATCAGATCGAGAACTCTTATGTGTGTGACCTTATAGATTCAAACCTAAACTAATAGTATAAAAATAAATTTTTGTACAAATCAAAGTGACCATCTAGCAATGGTGCCCGATGGTCGAATAGGTCAAATGTGTAGAATAACATCCTTAGAACTAATATGGATATAGTTTTCATATAATTCATCTCCTTGACCAAAATGCTCATAGAACACCTTAGAGATTAACTATCTATCTTGATTTGGTTATCTATATTATATTTCAAAATATCAAATCCATTTCATGGATTATCCTGGCAAAGGTTTCGCTATATTGAAATACAGTGATACATTCTTCTCCAACTCTTAGAGTGATCAATCCCATCTTGATCGCTCACCAACTTCACGAGGACTTGACTGTGCCCAGAAACCTTTTGTTATTGAATTAAGAATTCAGTTAGTCTGGTATCAAAGCGTAGTGAGTTGCTTGCAAGCTATTATGGTGATCTCAGGTCTAAAAGATATTTACACTTATATCCCATCTGAGCAATTCTTGATAGCAGAATACTTTGAAGTTGGTCATGTTCAGTGATGATGTATCCTTATATCTCACGTATATGCCATACTAGTGTCTCCACACTCCTTGGTTAAGGGGACAACCAATCTATATGGCATATAATGACCTATGCTTGATAAACGTTGTCATCCTAATTAACAATATATCATTTGATTATGAACTATTTAAGGACTACTCAATAAATCCTCTTTTTATCAAAACTAAATAGTCGTAACGACTTTATCACAACATTAGAGTTCATTCAAAGATGTAGATTTTGTGATGAAAATGCCAAAATAAATATTTTATTCATTAATAAATCAATTACAATTGCAAGGTAGCTCAACCATCAATAGGCTAATGATTGATTTTGGGACATATTTTCCAATACTCTATTATCAAGAGTTGCTCGTGAAGGATATGGGTATAAGTATCCCTTAGACTTGAGACCACCATGATGACTTGCAAGCAACTCACTATACTTTGGTACTAGACTATCTAAATTTCTAATTCAATGATTGAAGGTTATTGGGTGTAGTCAAATACTTGTTTAGTCAATGCATGAGTCAAGATGAGATTGAACCCTCCAAGTGTTGGAGCAGATGCATCACTATATTTTAATTTAGCGAAACCTTAGCTAGGATAGTCCATAAGATGGATATTGAAATTTTAAAATACACAGTAGATGATTTTCAGGATTGACAATTAAATCCTAGATTATCTTTTGAGCATTTAGGTCAAGGGGATGGATTATATGGTAACCATATGTCATAGATTCATGAATATTGCGATGCGACTATTCGACCTATCCGAACATCGGATACCATTGATAGATGATCACATCAATCGGTATAGAAATAGATTTTTGCACTACTAGCTTAATGTTTGAACCTATGGGATCACACATAATAAGAGTTCCTACCTAATCTAATGGTTGATCAAGAGTCTTAATGGTTTGAGACTCTATGGTCAAGAGTTCCACTGGACTGGGACTCTATGACTAGAAGTCCCACTAGACTAGGACCCTACCTTCATGGATCTTACAAGACTGGGATCCTAATATTATTAAAGAATTAATTAATAATTTAATTATTAATTAGCATAATTTGATTGAGCGATGAGAATTTGATCAAATCTAATTGAATTTGATTTGATTTGGTTTGACCCGATTAGGTCATAAGATGACCTGATCTATGACCTGATCGCTATGGGAGATTCGATCCTAATTTGATCAGGACCTAAACTCAACTAATATTTAATTTAATTAAAATTTAATTGGATTGGATTAATTCTAATTTGATTAAGTTTATCTTAGCCTAATTGGGTCTAGATAGGTTGGTTTGAATGAAACCAATTTGGAAATGTCAACAGGTTCAATTTGATCTTCTCCCTACACCCCCTTTAACCATGCCCTCTTCTACTTTTTGCATGAGATTTCTCATGTAGAAATGAAATGTGTGCCCTCTATTCTTTCTCCCTTTGACCTGGTCCAAATGTTGGATGAGGATTAGATCACTTGAATTTTGAATTCAAAGTGATTGGTTGAAACAAGTTCAACCACGTCTCTCTTATCTATTCCCCATGCCCCCTAGTTTTGTCGCACAAATTTTTAGAAAAAAATTAGTGTGGGTGCATAGAAGGAGAGTCCTTCTATGTGTCAAACTCTTGGGGTTGGCATTATGATGTGGATAAGCCACTCTTTTGAATTTTGATTTGGATGGGAGGTTGGAGAAAGTTCAACCTCCAACCCTTATCCTCCCACACGTATAATCCACTATAGTTGCCCATTTAAAATCTAAAATTTTTCTTGGGCATGTGTGATTGAGAGTAGAGTCTTCTAGGGAGAGAATACTAGAGTGGGGCACCCTTCTTTGGGCATGAAAAATTCAAGGAGAGAGAGTGAGGAACCTATGCACCATATTCTCTATCTTATCCCACGCTCCCACTTAACTAATTTCAAGAGTGTGCATGTGATTTTTATGAAAGTGTTTCACAGAAAATAAAGTCTAGGCATGAGGGTCTCCTAGGCATGAGGTCATTTGTTGGTCACAAAAGGTCTGATTGTGGGGACTCCAGGGTTTTGGGTGTGGGTAGCCCTAGGGTGTTGACCTAGGGCTCGGGAGGAGAGTTTGAGTGCAATGAGCATCGGATGGTAACCAAAATTCCCACACTACTTTCTTATCATCCATTCTATGTTCTTTGACATTTTGGAGCATCCAAAAGTTCAGAAGAAGGTGGTCAATCAAATCGACCAAGATCGACTGTCGAAGGCTCCGATGAGGAGTTAGCACTCCGGTGGAGCTGGTTAGGACCAAGAGTTCCATGTGGACAGACCGTAGAGGCGGGTTGACTATATAACTACATCGTGATGCATGAAGCCACTTTTTAGTCAATTCAAATTATGGAGTTCAGCTATCTATGCTCAGATATCATCTTATGAACATGAGTTGGTCAGCAAATATAATTTACTGATCGAATGCATTTAATTTTCTATTACAATAAGCATGTCTTGATCCTAGTGTAGGATTTTTGATTAGATCAATGCATGCATAAAAATTAATATTAGATTTCTTTTTAGCTTTTGCTATAATTTAAATTTAAAAAAGTTTTGAAAAAAGTATGCTTAAAACCCTGCACAGTTTCCATCATTGGTACAAGAGCCAGGTTGCTTGACATATTTGTATGTTAATTAAAAAAATTAAATGTTAGCATATATGATATGTTTTGATCCACATAACTTAGTAATCGAGGATGAATGAGCCACCATGCCATCTGGTCATAAGGGATAAGTATTGTTTAAAGGCCATCTCTTTCCATTCAGTGGGGATCCCTCATGGCGGTAGGGATGCCATAATAAACTCATTTATTAAGATGAACAGTGAACGAATTTTTATTATTAAAATTATTTTAATATAAATATTAAACATGAATAAGTTTAGATTCAATCTAAAAGGTGATTCATGGTTTAATTTTTATGATGCTTTATTTTTTGTTATGAAACTATCAATTGGTTGTTGTTTATGAAATGAGCTAACCTATTTCTGAAATGAGTCAACCCATTTAGTGAACAAAAAAAATAAAAGATCTTTCAAAATTTAAAAATTATTTTCAAAATGTCGAACTCCAATCCATCAGTTCAAAACTTAATTAAAAGAATTAAGTATTATCTAATAGGGTCTAGAATTATGAATTTAAAATCCTAAGATAAAAGCATAAGACTGCGGGTTAAAGGGTTAGATGAATTAGGTCCATTAATTGGATTAGATGTAAAGTTAGTTAAAGAATGGGCTTAACTAGAGTAATTGATCAAAGCTAATCAAATGTTGAATTAGAATAGGTCAAGGATACTCTAGCTTTAACTTCAATAGTTATAGTTGGACAAGCCTATGTCTTTAACAAGGACCAAGATGAACTTGATTCATGGCTAAGCGATCGAGCCTAAAATTACTAGATTGATCAGATTGAACTTAATTAACCGGTTGATGTCTAAGATAAATTTGGCAGTTTAGACTAGTGATTTTTAATTGGAAGCTACTCACACTAATTCAATCTTTGACGAGTTAATGGCATATCCCTTTCACTGATCTCACTTATCTGGCTGACATGGTCGATTAGAATTTGATTAGATCACTTAATGATTTAAGCTAACCCATGTCATTAAAAATCAGTTTGACTAATTTCAATTAGTAAGACTGAATTTGATGCCCATAGACCGAATTTGATCTTAGTCCTTGATAAGAACACAATGTTGTCGTTAAGACACTGTGTTTATCAGTTTAATCTGACTTCTTAAAATAATTAAAAATATATAGATAGCAGTGAGTCGGATCGAATCCATAGGAAAGGTAGTGTTTCTAGATTTAAAATCTTTGATTTTTTTAAAAGAAAAAGAAAAGGATTTAAAAATAGAATTTGAAGTCAAAAACTAAAAATTAAAATTATAAAATAAAATTAAATTATGTAGAAAAGTAAATTTGGTACTAAGACCTACTAGTTAGATCTTAGCATCTACTTGCAGAAAAATAAAAAGCAATAATTAAAATGTAAAAATTAAATTACAATAAAAATAAAGAGCATAAAATTAAAGAACATAAAGATAAATATTGCATTAATTATAATTTTAGAATTTAAATACATGGAATTTAAAAAGAAGAGAAAATAAAATAAAATAGCCTGATCTCTAATCTTGGATCGACATTGGTGGAAACATGGTGTAGAAGTCTAGCTTTTTCTCTTGGCACCAATTGCCTCGAAGCAGCCATTAACCTAGAGCCTGGCTTCACCCTGTACCAAAGCTTCACCTTGATCAAAGATGTCGATTTCTAGAGGCCTGGGGTCCTTTTTTAGAGCTAGAAGGGCTGGAGAGTTTTCTTCTGGGCAATGTGGGACTAAGGAGCTCTTTGATCATCAAAATATGGAGAAATTTAAGTAAAAATTAGATTTAAAGGAGATCTAGATGAATTCTGCTACTTTGGATGAAATTTGGCCATTGATAGAAATCCAACGGATCAAAAATCATCAAAATCGAATGCATATTGGGTCAAATCAGGTCAGATTAAATTCTGGCCATCCGATTGAGCTAATCAGGAGAAAATCTAGCCATCAGATTGAGTTTCAGATGTTTTAATCAAGTCAAAAGCTTTCTGGATTGTTGGATCTTCATCAGCTAGTTTTCTGATCGTCGGATCATACTAGATTGCTGATGGAATTTGAATCAAATCCGAGAATAACCACCACTATCTGATCTTGACTGTAATCAACCAGATCCGTCCGATCGCATCTTTACTATTCCCATGGACCGCGTGGACTGGCTGCACTACACACTACAACCAATCAGCACCTCCTGTCATCGAGTGAAAAGTCAAAAATGCCCTATGAGCCATGATAGATTTTTTGTGAATCCTTTAAGGGTCTAGGTCCACCACATGTCGCTCTATGATTTATCGATTTCTGCTGAGCAGGCGGTCCACACCTGGATCGTGGATCGATGGATGGCTTCCATGGTTGAGTCGGCTTGCATGGTTGGCTTGGCATTCTAGCTTCATTAGCTTGGCTTGGCACGTCGACTTACAGCGTACTGAGCCATTTTTCTTGTTTGTTTATTTAATTTTTATTGTATTTTTATTTTTTAGAAATTCATTGGATCTTTCTCTGTTTTAGCTTCACTTTGGCTCGAAACTTATGTTTATGATCGATCAAATAGAAGTAAGTCTAGTTGTGGCATTAATTAAAATTTATATTTTTAATTTTATTATTCTACTTAATTTTTAATTAAAATCAAAGATATACTAATTTTCTCTGAAATAATATGTATCAAAATTAATCTATAATTCCTAAAAATCTAATGAGTAAATTAATCTTGATAGAGGTTTAATTGATTTTTTATTGACTATATAATTTTAGGTACGTTATGCGAACTCTCTCCCATTAAGCTTTGCTCATTTCCTTGGAGTAAGAATGAATTTAGTTTTTATAATAGTTTTTGAACTCTTTAGAGTTTTGAATTTTTACTTAAATAGTTTCAAAATGGCCATTGGATGATTGCAGCCTATACGTGGATAAGTGAGAATATATCATTGGGGTATTAACTCACTTATCAAATAGAAACAAGAAACCTTTAACGTAACGATATTATTAAATGTTTTTTAAAACTTTTTTTCTCGACAATTTATTCCCATCTTTATCTTCCGATTTATGCTACACACACTCATATAGCAGTGTATGCTACTCTGCCCTTCATTTATTGATTTTTTAATTTCACATTATGCCACTTTTGATGCGAATAAGTCACTCCTGCATTTACTTTAGGCAATTGGTGAAATCCTAGATTAGTGATGAAAAATTAATATTTTCTTTTTAATTTTTTTTAACTGCTTGTACCACTATGGTGAGTGTCTTAATCACCTTGACATCTTTTGTATTTGATCGTTAATTGTAGTTGAGTTGTGGGGCGCAATGTGAAACTCTAATATCAGTTTTGGCCTTGAGGGCAGCTAGATATTAGAATACATCGTCAGGCTTAACTAGCTCGAGATCAGTTAGCCTACGTAGTTAAGACTACGGCTTTTTATATTTTATAATTAGGCTTTTCCTTTTCCCTTCCCACTTTTGACGTGAACTCAATGCTTTTCTTAGGCAAAGAGTGTCCTGGTTTACTTAGTGAGAAGTACTTGACCACTATGTTAATTCTTAATTTTTTATATGGGACGATATAATACTATAGTTACCTACACAAGCCATCCAGATTGTAGACTTTTTTTTTTGATGCTAGTTGTATGAAAATATTCAACAACACTCGCTCAAGAGAAAATTTTTTTTTATCTCCAGAACTTAACCTTTGGGAGTTGGATTTGTCTCTTAATACTTGTGATTCCTTAAATATATTATAGATTCCTTATCTGTGTATCAAATCTTTTTAAAAACAAATATTTAGTTTAATTTGATTCTTAAGCATAATCAGTATCTAAATTACTAAATACTAACTTTTTTTGGAGGACTAATGTTAGATATATGTGCCTTAGAAGTCCACGAATTGGCTGAACACTTGTCAATACATTCTAGGCAAAAATATAATTTTTGACTAATTATAATAAAATGGAGTTATTTTCTTATCACATATATGTGTATTTATGTCCTGCTGATACATCCTTTGAGTTATGTAATGATACATATTTTTAAGAGTCAGAAAATTTAAGACTAGAATTAATCAATTATTAACGTCATAAACATCTTCGACATAAGAATCATCAATGAAGGAATAGTGATTTATCTTAGAAGGTCTGTGCTACAATCCTTCGTCTTTAAGATAAAGAGTCTTGATTCTATGGGTGTGGAGACTATGAGCTGAGAGTAGAAACTACTACTCTGTTAGCAGAACTAGGGTTAGCTGAGCCTGACCCATCTGAGTAGTCAGTTAGGGAAGTCTACCTTCTCGTCGAGTGACTGAGGCTTCGATCTGCTGTATGGTGTGCTGGTTCTTTTGACTGGAAGGTGCATTGATTAGTTCACTTGAAGAGGTGTTATATTTGACTAACATCTCATTACTCAAGTTCACTAGTCATCATAATATCCTGAGGTGGTATTGGTTGGCTATAGCATGTTATGTGTAGAACTGGATAGTCATCATAAAATGGTATCTATCTACCTCGATTGGTAGAGGAGCAGCCCTAGTGATGAACATGAGAATCAAGTCCAGAAGCATGAACCATGTCAGAGGTGAAAATAATAGAAAGAGTTTCTAATTTAGTGTTTTAAACTATCGGACTTGAATCAAGAATGATTACATCATATGATATGAAACGGTTTGACGAGTTCACCTTAAACCCTAATCTAGATCGATTGTCGCTTCTTCTAATGATAATAGTAGACTAATCATTTTACACAGGTAGCTAGCACCAGTAGGTCCATTCAGACCTCGTGATGGTTAGCCACCATTATTACTCGCGGTTTAACTTGGTAGTGATTCATGCGGTGGATTTGGGACGCAATTAGAATGATTATAGATGATCGATCATTTTCACTGATTCGAATTAGAAGAGTGTCTCGTCATCGAAAGGAGTTTTTCGATGATGTCAATGATAGAGATATAGATGACATATCCCATTACCATAAGAACTGAACCTAACTGATCACACAAATAACGGGTTTGAATCTGTGAATCATCAATGAACTAATCAGTTCAATTGATAACTGAATGAGATTAATAACAATTAGTTCAAAAAATACGTGCTAGCACTTCGATTAAACCTAACGTTCTTCTTTTACTATCATAAATAGTTGTCCTGATCTGAGCCAAAGAAGTTTGTGCTCATCAGAGGCCTTTACTTTAATCTGACTGGAGCTTGTCCAGTCAGAAAAAGGATGTTTAATTTGTAAGACATTACCTCCATTTTGTCACCTGCCATTTCTTGTCCTTTGACTTTGTCAAAAAGTTGACCTTGACTGGTAATATTGACATTGAACAATTTGACTTCTTCCATATGTCACGACACTATTGGAGAACTAGAGGCGGCTTGTCCTCTCTAGAACCTAGCAAGGGAGGAGGGGCGCACGCCTAAACATTGATCATGAAGACACTTTAACTTTTATCCATGTGGTCAGCACTTATTGGAGGCTGGTGGGGTCTGTCCTCCCTGCTAGAAACCTAGAAAGGAGGAGGGCGCAACGCCACCTCTTTGCAAATCGCCCTAAGTTTGGAGGTGCCCAGGTAGTCCCTATTGGGATAGGAACTTCACATCTTCTTTTTGGATTCCGATTTAGAGTTTCTCCTAAGAACCAATTTACTGGTCTTAAGGCACCATCTAGGAGGAATCCAGGGGACTCCTATTCTCACCAATCAAAGATTACGATCTGATTTCAACAAGGGTGTGATTGGTTGGGAAAAGAGAGAAGTTGGATCACAGATAGGGTTCTATAAATCTACAGTCACTCTGCATCAGCCAACTATAAACACAGCATTGAAGCAGATCCAGCCCAAGGCTCCTCTCCCTCTCTCCATGCCAGAACCACTCTTCTCCCTCTCCTCTCTATACATGCCAAAGTGTTTGGCTCTTGTGTGTGCATCAGATGAGAGAAGAGACGAAAGCTAGAAGGCTGCGACTAGCTGAGAATGGACAAACTGTTGGATACTTCAAGAAGTTTTGAAGATCTCAGATCCAGATCAATCTAATTTTGAGACATGATAGAGAAGAAGAGGATCTCCTAGATCACTAGCACCTAATGAGATACGGATAGAGGTCAAGAACGCTTAGCATGGCTAGATCAGGAACCTTTCGCTACTTCAAGATCATCATGGAGTAATAGGATTACCCTTCAGATAAGTAAATTTGATTAATTTATCTAATATTATTTTAATTTATATAAAATAATAAAATTAGATCTAATGATTAGACAATCTATGATGCTAAATTAAATAAATTTTAAAAATATCATCTCTTGAATCGACGTAGAATCTGAACGAACCTGATCGGAGAAATCAGATTTTCCCTTCAACTGGTATCAGTAGCCAAGGTTTAAAAGTGTTATGATTATTTTTAAATTTATTTTAATTAAAATAAGTGATTTTAGTTCACAATGAGATGTGAATCAATATAAAATTAGAAAAAAATAAATTAAATAATTTGGGATCTAAGATTAGAAAATATGCCATGACTAGTTCCTAAAATAGAATAGTTCTATATAATAGTCTTGCATGTTTTAATTTAATTTTGATTAAAATTATTTAGAATCTGATTTAATTATATTTTTATATATAATTATTTAATAAATTAAAAATAGAAAAAATTATTTAATTTTAAATAATCTATGAGATATGATTGATGCATGTTAATATTGTAGATAGTTCGTACATATTATCTACATAGTATTTTATTTGATGATCTAGATTAATTAAATCTAATAATTTAGAATCTAAAAATATAGATGATTCGATACATAGAATGTATGCAAAATATGCCATGATTAGATCTAATTTGTATATAAGATATATGATATAGATCTAAAATATTTTGTAGTATTGCATTTCCTGATTAAGGCATTCCTCTTGGCGACGTCTGTCATAAGAAAGAAGAAGAATTTAAAGCCCTCTCCTCCATCCGATGGGGTGTTCTTATAACGTGTAGGGGTGCTCACGTTCGTTCTTAATCAAAAATCCAAATTACTTTCTGCAAAACCCTAGAATCCTGAAACCCTAGGATTTATTGTGCATATTTTATTTATGAATCCTATCTAATTAAAAAATTAAGATTATAAAATATTAATTAGGTCTAAAATTAAGAATTTTAGATCTAAGAATAATTCATAATATTGGGTTCGGACTTGGTCGCTCAATTAGGTCTAAGCGTTTGATCAAACCGATCAAGAGTTGGTTAGATGGAAATCAAACAATGCTTAAAATTAACCAGCCTAATAGGATTAGTCTGGGTACATGAATCGAGTTCAGATCAAGCAAGACCTAATTAGGCTCAGAGGTTAGAGTCTAGATTGTAGGCTTAATCCAATTGTTTCTGCTCAATTAATTTGGTGTCTAAGGTAAGTTTGGCACATACGACGACTGGTTTCTAAATTGGAAGCTATTCGACAATGCATTCTTGTACGAGTTAATGCATATCCCTTCACCTGTCTCACTTACCTGCTACATCTATCGACTCAATTCTAATGAGGTGGTCAATAATCGAGTTAACCCATGCCACTAAGGTTAGTCATAATTGTTATGATATATGAAGTCAAGTTTAATTGAGACCTGAATCATTCTTCCTAGAAAAGTTAAGTCTAGGTCTTCCACCATTAAGATTGTGGGCCCTTTTCTCGAGTTGATTTTCTTGTCGGATACAGTGGCTCAGTTGCAACCGGAAAAGCAACCATGTCTATTAGGCATTGGGATGCTATGGGCCTGGAGGATGAGTTGGGCACAATATTTTTGGATTACAGTGAGAGACTCAATTAGAAATCCAGTCTGTACAAATGGTGGGTCTGACTTAACTAAGGAGTGGATCAATATTTAGGATATATGGTGAGATTCATGAATTAGAGACAAGTTTGGGTGCACCATGATTAGAGAATCATTGAACAAGAGTTGTTTACTCATTTGGCTAACAACTCTCTTCTCCAAATTGTATCCAAATCATTACTTGTCTAGGTTCTGTGTGTGAATATATCTTAGTTGGTTCCTCTTCCTTTTTTTTCTCTTCTCACTCAGCGCTCGGAGACCCTGCACCACCGCTCCAAACTAGAATCATTCACACAAACTGGGAGATTCTTTTGCATCTGTCTCCTTCTATAGATCGGGACCTCCCTGTTAGCGCATCCCTCCACAAATGGTACGCTAATCGTTAATTTTTCCAAAAATAGCAATATTTTCTAAACAATATGGTTTTAAATGTGTCAATTCTATTTAGATCCTCTTACTAGTACTTGGCTTAACTAGACACTCGTTTGACTCTTAAACGCTCCGAGAAAATTCTCACTGTCTAAATCATTGGGACGCTATCTCTTGACACACAACCCGCATTTCGCTGTGCTTCTGTACGCTTCCGCCTTGACCACTTGATGGATCCCCAATTCATCAAAGACTTGGCCTCTTATGGACACCCTTACATAAATTATTCTTTCGCGGTTCTGAGAAGTTAATCCCTCATGTTTTGTTGGACTGGGACCTTTTCTCCCACCCTTACCAGTGCTCGTTTTCCCAATCACTGAACATCAGAGAGCATCTCTAGAAAAAATGGATAGATGTAACGACAAATATACGGGCCAGATATTACATATTGGTTCTTGATGTCTCTATGAGCGGTTAGTGTCCTAATATGAAGATATCGGAGTCACTGGCTGAACTCACGCAAAATGTTAGCTCGAGCATGCAGAAGATGTTTGTGTAACTGGAGAGTTCAACGCAGCTCCCCCAAAGTATCAAGTCATGAAATAACTTTTTAAGGCTAAGATGCGTGATGGACAGTCAGTCCAAAGAGGTTACTGTCATGATCGATGAGATTTCAAGGTCGGTAGCTCTTGAAAGAGCTTATAAGAATCTTTGATGTGACGTTCACTTGGATCTATAGAAAACGATATTATTCTGCAATCGATTGACTGATGCATATGGGCAATTCATCATGAATTACCACGAGGTGCCTATAGGAGCTCATTTATAAAATTCCTTAGCCGAATTAATGAATATGCGTGTCACCACTTGGGAGCCTGGGCTATGCAAGATTCTAGATATGCTTGGAATTCCTGGGCGTAATATTGGGAGCTCTCTTGCCAAGCAAAGTCTTATGGAAAAAAAAGAAGTCTTGGAAAAGAGCAGCAAGGTGGTAGGAGCAAAGAGAAGAAGATCTCCTCCTCAACAACAACACCAAAAACGCGGCTGCCCCCGGTCTGTGACGGGAAGGAGGGAAAGACAGGAGAGATTTTGTTCATCTCTCTCCTTCACCTGTCCTCTTTTCAGCAGGAGCTTCTTTTTCTTTCCATAAGACTTTCCCCTTTTGGAAGCAGTCCATCCTAGCAGGAATTGAGGCTTTAGAATTTTCATAGAAAGGCTCAGTGGTGACCAGCATATTCATTAATTCGGCTAAGGGAATTTTTAAGTTTATGCATGTGGTATTCATGATGAATTGCCCATATGCATCAGTCAAGGATTGCAGATATAATAATCGTTCTAAGATCCAAGTCTACCTTCACATCAAGATTCCTTAGCTCTTCCATGTCCTTGCATCATCGATCAGGCCAGTGTCTTGTAGCGACTTTTTGTCCATGGGAGGGCATACTCTAGCCTAAAAAAGTTTTATTTTTCATGACTTGATACTTGCTGCGTGAAACTCTGTGGGCTCAGGCTAAAACTCTTCTGCAGGTGAGGCTAACATTTGGTGAGTAGTCCCGTATCTTTCTGTTGGCAACTAGAGCTCATCAGACATCAAGCCCAAATATGATAACTATCTGGCCTTAAATGTTTCTTCAATCTATCCATTTTTTTTATAGGGAATGCCTCTCTGTTCAGTGGATGGACGAGCTGGTAAGGTGGGAGGGTCCCAGTCAAAACATGGGTTAACTTCTCAGAACCAATAATTTTGGTAGTTCCTGAGCCATCTTTAATAATTTGGGTCCAGTCAGTCCTGTGCTGTGTCCAGGAGTTACGTCCAAATGATTAGACATAGACATTTTTCCTGTAGAGAGTCAAAGATTCTAGTTCGATACTTGTAATTATGACTTGACCAATTTGTTTAGAGATTTTAATTTTTTAAATAAATTAGCTTCCCACTTATTTTTTTTGGATCCCTAACTCCTCTATAGAGATGAAAACAATCTCCATGATTAATGATTCCTAGTGTGGTGCGGTCTCACAACTGATTCATCACTCACCTAACAGTTATTGGGTGATGGGGTTAGGCCAATGAGTGAACAACTCTTGTTCAATGATTCTCTACTCAGGTGCACCCAAACTTGAATCTCTAATTCTGATCTCAACATATATGGAATATTATCCACTCTTAGTTAAGTTAGACCCCCATTTGTACAAGATTGGAATTTCTAATTGAGTCCTCTCACAGTATCCAAAATAATTGAGCCCAACTCATCCTCAGCCCCTAGCATCCAATGCTAATAGACATGGTTTGCGTCTTCCCGGTGCAACTGAGCCACTGTATCCAGCCAAGAACAATCAACTCAAAAGGGCCCACATATCTACAATGGTGGCAGACCTCAGACTTAATCTTTTCTTAGGAAGAACTGATTCAGGTCTCATTAAACTAGACTTGTCATGGTCATTAAATTATGACAACCTAGTGGCATGGGTTAACTCAAATTATTGACCACCTCAGATTAGAACTATGTCAATATGATGTGGCCAGGTAAGTGGAGATCTGCTCGGTTGGACGGAATATGACATTAAAATCAATACACGAAAGCCCCGATTTGGGTTCACGCCGTTAGCTCCTTCCAGATTAAACCAAGTCAGCTGTTTCTTATCCTTGGCACTGCGTCGTATGTACCCATAAACTTTCTATTGCTCGTTGTAGCATGCTTCTCACACCTCCTTCTTCTCTCTATGTTTGCATACTCTTATTCTGTATCAACTATTACTCTATCTTCACCTTTTTGTTGTTCGCCCCTTACGCGTCTTTCCAGGTTCAAATATCTATGACTCCTCCTCGGTTCAACTCTGATGGGGGCCTCTTATGTGGGATTAGGGTTCGCGTTATTCTGCCGCTGTGGATCAGTGACTCGAGCTCTTGACACCCCACCGAACATACTCACGGGTCCCGTATTTAGGTTTAGTTCCAATTTTAACGGCACCCTCCTTGTGGTTTTGCATCCCCAGTCTTGAGCTTGAGCCACAGCTCTGTGATCTTCGGCTTTTTGATCAAATCTTTTCTCACGCTTAGAGCGGGGCTTGTTGTCGATTGCCTTCTGCGGCGCCCTGTTCCTTGCTTAACTGGTGCTCGGTCTGTGCTCTCGCTTCTTTGATCCTGCGCTCGTTCCTTGCGCTCCTTGTGCTCTTTATCTGTGTCCGTACGGCGCTCGGCTGCCCGGCTTCCTCCTCCGGAAGTTCCGGTAGTCCCTGCGCCGTCGTTCCCCCTGGCCGACGGTTGTCGGGACGTTGGTTCGTCCGGTTTGGCGCTCTTGGCGCGGTTCGCTGGGCGTCGGTGGTCGGCAGTCAGCTCACCGCTTGCCTCGTGCGGCGTTGGCGGTTGACCGGGCCGGTGTTGCGGCGTTGGGCGGGGGCACCGTTGCGGCGTTCGGGAGGGG
>QRFJ01000651.1:247445-275113 GCA_006176705.1 Cocos nucifera
TTGACTTCTGAGTCATATCCAACTTGTGAATCTTGTCTTCAAGGCAACATGACCAAACTCCCTTTTATTGGACATGGAGAAAGGGCCACAGATCTCCTTGCCCTAGTACATACTGATGTGTGCGGCCCATTTGATGTGCCAGATAGAGGCAATTTTGTCTACTTCATTACCTTTACCGATGATCTATCTAGGTATGGGTATGTGTATCTTATGAGACACAAGTCTGAAGCTTTTAAAAAGTTCAAAGAATTCAGACATGAAGTAGAAAAATAAATTGGAAAACCCATTAAGGTTCTTCGATCAGATCGAGAAGGTGAATACCTTAGCCGAGAATTTTAAACTATCTCAAGGAAAATGGCATAGTCTCTCAATGGACTCCACCAGGAATACCTCAACTCAACAAAGTTTCAGAATGGAGAAATCGGACTCTATTGGATATGGTCCGATCTATGATGAGCTTCACAGACCTTCCTAATTTTCTTTGGGGACATTCATTGTTAACTTCAACTTATCTCCCGCTAAAACCATTCCTACCACACCGTATGAGATATGGCACGGTAAGAAATCAAGTCTGAGTCATCTCAAAATTTGGGGTTGTCCGGCTCATGTCAAAAGACAACAAGCGAACAAGTTAGAGTTTAGGTCCTTCATAGCTCAATTCATAGGATATCCTATAGAGTTATTAGGATACTATTTCTACATTCTAGAAAAACTACAATGTGATTGTGAGTCGACATGCCATCTTTCTTGAAAAATAGTTTATTCAAGACAGCGGCATTGGAAAGCAGATTAAGCTTGATGAGAAAGTCTGACAAGTACAACAAGCTAAGGACCAATTGGAACTAAATCAGGTTGAGCCAATAAGAATACTACCTCCTCCACCTCATAGATTGAAAAGAGTTTTTCGTCCCCCTGAAAGATACTTAGGTATTATTTCAGAGGAAGTAAAAAAAATATTTCTCATAGGTAATGGTGCTCATGGTGATGATCCCAAAACCTACAACGACGTGATGTTAGATATCGACTTTGAGAAATGGCAAGAGGCAGTGCAGTCAAAAATTGACTCGATGCACTCGAACCAAGTCTGGGACCTTGGTAGATCTACCAGAAGGTATAGTACCTATTGGGTGTAAATGGATCTTCAAGAGAAAGCTTGGTGCAAATGGGAATGTGGAGACATTCAAGGCTAGACTAGTCACAAAAGGCTATAATCAACACGAAGGCATTGACTATCAGGATACCTTTTTCCAGTGGCTGTGCTAAAATCCATTCGCACATTGCTTGCCATTGCAACCTACTTAGATTATGAAATATGGCAAATGGACGTGAAAACGGTGTTCTTGAACGGATATCTTGAGAAAGATATCTATATGGAAACCGCTAGGTTTCACATCTAGTGATACTAATCAAAAGGTTTGCAAGCTGCAAAGGTCCATATATGGACTTAAGCAAGCATCTCGGAGCTAGAACACTCGTTTCAATGATGTGATCAAAAAGTTTGGTTTCATCAAAAATGAAGAGGAACCATGTGTCTTCAAAAGGGTCAGTGGGAGCGCTGTTGTCTTCCTCGTATTGTACGTGGATGACATACTCCTTCTTGGGAATGATATTCCCATGTTGACGACAGTCAAAATATGGTTGTCTAAGGAAATTCTCCATGAAGGACCTAGGTGAAGCATCATTTATTCTAGAAATTAAGGTCTATAGGGATAGACCGAATAGGATGCTAGGACTTTCACAGAAGATGTACATAGAGGAAGTACTAAAGAGGTTTAGTATGGAAAACTCTAAGAGGAGATTAATATCCTTCAGACATGGTATTCATCTTTCCAAGAAGATGTGCCCTAGCACACTTGAGGAAATAGAACACATGAGCAAGATCCCTTATGCTTTTGTAATAGGGAGCCTCATGTATGCCATGCTATGTACACGACCTAATATAGCCCATGCTGTGAGTGTCACAAGCAGATATCAGTTAAATCCAGGTGAAGAACACTAGACTTCTATGAAATGTATCCTTAAGTACTTAAGAAAAACTAAGGATATGATGTTGGTCTTTGGTAATGGAGAACTATAAGTCCAGGGATACACAGACTTGGATTTCATGTCCGATGTAGATGATCGAAAGTCAACATCTGGGAGTGTTTGTGTGCAATGGTGGAGCTGTCAGTTAGAAGAGTTCCAAGCAAACCATAATAGCAGATTCCACCATGGAAGCAGAATATATCGTTGCATTAGAGGCTACGAAGGAAGCATTCTAGTACAAGAAGTTTGCTATAGAAATTGAAGTAATGCCATCAGATGCCATTCTTCTATACTGCGACAATAATGGTGCCATAGCCCTTGCTAAGGAGCTGAGGTCTCACCAAAAATCCAAGCACATTGAGTGGCGATACCACCTCATCCATGATTACCTCGAGAAGGGTTACGTCGAGGTCAAGAGAGTCGACTCCATAGACAATGTGGCAGACCCGCTTACAAAGTTGTTGGGCCAGCAGAAGATCGAAGCCCATCTTAAGAAGATGGAACTTAGACTTATAGCCAATTGGCTTTAGAATTAGTGGAAGATTGTTAGATATATGTGCCCTACAAGCCAGAATTGGCTAACACTTGCAATACATTCTAGGGGCAAAATTATAATTTTGACTATTATTAATAAAATGGGTTATTTTTTATCATATATGTGTATTTAGTGTCTGTGATACATCCTTTGAGTTAATGGTAATGATAATTCATATTTTCAAGAGTTGAAAATTTAAGATATGAATAATCATTATTAACTTATAAAATGCTTCCGACTATAGAATCATCATGAGGATAGTGATTAATCTTGAAGGTTGGTGTACAATCGCTTGTCTTTAGTAGAAGAGTCTTGAGTCTATGGTGTGGAGACATCGAAGTGAGAGTATAGATACTCGTTAGAGAATGAGGGTACTGAGCGTGACCATCTCGAGTAGTCATTAGGAAGTCTACCTTCTCGTCAGTGACTGACTCGATGCTGCAGTAGTGTGTCTGGTTCTTTGACCTGAGGTGCATTGATAGTTCATCTTGAGGGTGTTATAGTTTGACTACACCATTACTCAGTCTCCTAGCCATATGGAATCCTGAGGTGTATGTTGGCTATAGCATGTTCATTGTAGGAACTGGATAGCATCAAGATGGAATCTATCTACCTCGGTGGTAGAGGAGCAGCCCTATGATGATCATGAGAATCAAGTCCAGAAGCCCATGGCCATGGCAGAGTGAAATAATAGAAAGAGTTTCTATTTAGGTTTTTCACATCGGACTTGAATCGAATGATTACATCATATGATAGAAACTAGGGTTTGACGAGTTCACCTAAACCCTAATTTGATCGGGACTCAAGATAGCAGAACTTAATCACACAGGTAGCTGCACCAAGAGGTTCACATTCAACTCTGATGGGTTGCCACCATATACTGCTAGGTGTCGCTGGTGGATTTTGGGAGCAATTAGAATGATTTAGATGATCGATCATTCTAACTATTCGAATCAGAAGAGTTCTGATCCATCAAAAGGAGTTTCGATGATGTCAATGATAGAGATCATGACATATCCCATTACCATATAGAACTGAACCTAACTAGATCACATAAACAAGGGTTTGAATCTAGTGATCATCAATTGAACTAATCTAGTTCAATTGATCTGAATGAGATTCAATTAGGTTCAAAGAAATCGTGCTAGCACTCGATTAAACCTAACGTTCTTCTTTTACTATCATAAATAGTTGTCCTAACTGAGCCAAAGGAGTTTGTGCTCAATTAGAGGCCTTTACTTTATCTGACTGGAGCTTGTCCAAGTCAGAAAAGGATTGTCTTATTTTGTAAGACAATACCTACCATTTTTTGTCACCTGCCATTTCTTGTCCTTTGACTTTGGTCAAAAGTTGACCTTTGACTGGTCAAATATTGACCATTGATACTTTGACTTTTGTCCATGTGTCACACACCTATTGGAGAACTAGAGGCGGCTTGTCCCCCACCAGAACCTAGCAAGGAGGAGGGTGCGTGCCACCATTGGCATGTGCCCAAGTAGAAGGCACCCAGGAGTCCCTGTTGCACAGGGACTCCATCTCTTTTTTGGATTTCGATTAGAGTTCTCCTAAGAATCATGTTTGACTAGTCTTAGGCGCCATCTAAGGAGGAATTCAGGGGACCCTATTTGCACCAATCAGATTTAGATCTGATTTCATAAAGGGTTGTGATTGGTTGGGAAGAAGAGGAGTTGGATCATAGATAGTCTATAAATAAGATCTTGCACCCAACTCAAGAAAAATAAAAAATCTCCATGCTCCAAGGCTTCCTCTCCTCTCCTCCTCCATGCCAAAACATCTTCTCCCTCTCCTCTCCACGCCCAAAGTATTTTGGGTTCTTGGTTGGTGCAATCCGGATGAGAGAAAGGCGATAGAAAGCTAGAAGGCTGCGCTGTTGCAATGGACAACTGCTGATTTTCGAAAGGTGTTTTGAAGATTCTCCAGATCAGATCCAGATCTAATTTTTGGAGACATGATAGAGAAGAAGAGAATCTCTAGATCCAATCTGAGTGGATATCGGTAGAGGCCAAGCACTTGCATGGCTAGATCCAGAGCCTTCTGCTGCTTACAGGATCATTAATGGGTAATAGGATTACCCACTTCAAAGTAAATTAAATTTGATTTAATTTATGTAAATTTATTTTAATTATTAAAATAATAAGAATCAGATTTGAAACATCCTAGATTTGATCTAGATTAAAGAAAATTTTTTTGAAATATATCTCTTGATCCGATCAGATCTGAATGAACCCGATCTGAAAAATCAAGATTTTCCCTTCATCATGGCGATCAACTATCCATGAGAAAGGTATGATGTTCTGAATACATTAATGTAGTAAATAGTTTGCTGCATAGTTTTATTTTTTAGATCTATATAGTTTTATTTTTCAGATCTATATGAATGCATGCATATTATATTTAGATCCTTAGTGTAGGATTTAATATTTTGATATGATTAGTAGGTAATTAATTAGATTAATTATTTTTTTTGCTGCATCTTTGCTATTTTCAAAAGATTTTTGAAAGTTGCACTGCAAATCCTGCACTGCATCCTATAAATGGTATCAAAGCGAGTTTCCCTAAACATGATATTCTTGCATGTTTAGATTGATAATTTAGATTTAATCTAAATATTAATCTAATAATCTGATTAATTAAATCTAAAAATTAAAATTATGATCGCATAGACTGTAGGTTGTCCTGCTATAGGATCTAACCCCTATAGTGTAGGTTGTCCTAGTACGAGCTAATCTGGATCATTAAATTATAAAATTTTAGATTTGATCAAATAATTTTATCATTTGATTATATGATTTTGATCTAATTTTAATCGTGAATAAGAGTTTAGATTAGATCTAATTTGATTCATGATTTTTATGTATTATACATAGTTTCAGATTAAATCCTACAACTAGTGATGTTTGTGAATTGAGCCGATTTAATTTTGAGGTGAGTCCACTTAATTGGTGAACAATGCCAAGTTGTAAAGAACCTTTCAAAATTTAAAAAATATTTTTGAAATGCCGAACCCTAACCCTCTGCCCATAAATTTAATTAAAATTAAGTGAAATGATTTAGTAATTAGAATTATGAATTAAGACCCTAAGTCATTAATCATAAACTTATGGGTTATTGGGTTGATGAATTAGGTCCACAAATTGGGCTAGACCTAAGGTTAGTTAAAGAATGGACTAATTTAGAGTAGTTGATCAAATCTAATTAAATGTTAACTTAGATTAGGTCAAGGACTCTATAGACTCAATTACAATAGTTGTAGTTGGTCAAGTTCGTGCCTTTAACGAGGACCAAATGGACTTGATTCATAGCTGCACGGTCGAATCTGAAATTACTAGGTTGGTCAAATTAAAACTAATAAATTGGATGGTGTCTAAGGTAAGTTTGGCACTTTGACTAGTAGTTTTTAATTGGAAGCTACTCGCATTGATTCGATCTTTAATGAGTTAATGGCATATTTCTTCCACTAATCTCACTTACTTGGCTATCTTGGTGAATTAAATTTTGATTAGATCACTTGGTGATTTGGGCTCACCCATGTCAGTTAGGTAAATCAGTCTGACTGATTTAGGTGCTCCTAATGCCAACCTAGATTAGATTCTTTTTTATCTGACTTTATAAAGTCAGTGGGAGGATTGAAATTAGCTTGTTGAATTTCTCCCTCTTCTTAAAATATATTAATTAAATCTTCTAAAATTATTAGATTCTTAAAAATAAAATAGTTATATAGATAACTAAATCATAGCCTTCCATTAAGTTGAGTGATAATGGGTTCATTAGTATAATGATCATTAGAGATCCAAAGGATTGGTGATTATTAACTAATGAAATTATCATTCATAAAATGATAATTTGGTTAAGTCTTTCTGATGGTGGTTAGATTGGCTGACCAAAGTTGGGCCTGATCATTTATTGGTTAGATAAAATCAAATATGGTCATGTTAATAGTTGGACCTTACCGGACCTTTTCAATAGAGGCTAAAGCCTACTGATTAGGTCTGTAAGGCAAAATCAGTATTACTAGAAGTTGTTTAGAGAAACAATTAACTTTGAATCTATCCATAGATGTACATGGGTTGACCAACCAAAGTTGGACTCGTGTGTAGTCTATGTGGATTCTAGTACCCACTAAGGAATTAAAGTAATTTCTTGAATTGAAGGTAGAGGCTACCAATTCGTATAAAATAGTGGAAGGACATCTAGACTAAAGTCCAAGTTTTTAGGATAATTAATTCATATACTAATTAGATTTGTTTTTCCTTTTTATGAAGAAATGGTCACTAACTTGTTGCTCCGATCATTATTAGATAATGATAAATTAATGAGACCCAACTTCGATAGCTAGTATCGTAAGTTGAAAATCATTCTAGAGCATTAGCGAATATTTTATATAGTAATGCCTCCAGCAACTGAGGAGCTAGCTTTGAATGCTAGAGGAGCAGTACAAGATACTTACCAAAAGTGGCTCAACGATCACACCACCCTTCAATGAATAATGCTAGTGGCAATGAATGATGAGTTTAGTCGCAGGTTCAAAAATGCTCAACAACAGGAGATGCTTCAAATGTTGAACGACTCCTTTGGCACACCTGATGATGTTGAAAGATACAAAATAAGTTGTTCCATTTTCAACGCTTGAATGAGGGATGGCACCTCTATCACCGATCATGTATTGTACATGATCGAGATGATTGAGTGCCTTAGCAAGCTGGATTTTTTCCTACACGAGCAACTCGGTAAGGATGCGATCCTTAATTCCTTGCCCAAGTCCTTCCTCCCTGTCCTAACTTATTTCAGAATGATAAAGCCTGCAGTCAACTATCATAGCTTGTTGGGATTGCTGCAGAACTTTAAGAAGGATCACCAACTCCACAAGAAGATGGTGAATATAGTGGGAGGTGAAGGAAAATCCTGATTTCCTAGAGCAGGTTCATTCAGATATGATCAGATCAAGAGACATATTTCAAAAACTTTTCTCTTTGATCCAAATTAGATCTAGGATGTTTCAGATCTAATTTTTATTATTCTAATAATTAAAATAAAATATAGATAAATTAAATTAGATTTAATTTACCTTGATGTAGGATAATCCTATTACCCATTGATGATCCTGTAAGCAGCGAAGGTTCTGGATCTAGCCACATGCAAGTGCCTGGCCTTTACCGATATCCACATGGACTGGATCTAGAGATCCTCTTCTTCTCTATCATGTCTCCAAAAATCAGATCTGAATCTGATTTGGAGGATCTTCAAAATAGCTTTCGAAGATCAGCAGTTGTCCTTTGCAAGCAGCGCAGCCTTCTAGCTTTCTATCGCCTTTCTCTCATCCTTGGATTGCACCAACCAAGATCCCAAAACTTCTTTGGACGTGGAGAGGAGAGGGAGAAGATGAACTTGGCATGGAGGAGGAAGAGAGAGGCAGCCTTGGGGTGTAGAGAATTGTTTATTTTTCTTGAGTTGGGCGTGCAGGGATCTTATTTATAGACTATGCATGATCCAACTCCTCTTCTTCCCAACCAATCACAACCCTTTGTGAAATCAGATCTAAATCTGATTGGTGGAAATAGAGTCCCCTGGATTCCATCCTTAGATGGTGCCTAAGACCTAGTCAAAGTTGGTTCTTAGGAGAACTCTAATCAGAATCCAAAAAGGAGATGGAGTCCCTGTCCAACAGGGACTCCTGGGTGCCTCAACTTGGGCACACGCCACCCTGGGTGGCACGCACCCTCCTCCTTGCCAGGTTCTGGTGGGGGACAAGCCCCCCACCAGCTCTCCAATAGGGTGCGTGACATGTGGACAAAAGTCAAAGTATCAATGGTCAACATTTGACCAGTCAAAGGTCAACTTTTGACCAAAGTCAAAGGGAGAAATGGCAGGTGACCAAAAAATGGCAGGTATTATCTTACAAAATAAGACAACCCTTTTCTGACTTGGACAAGGCTCCAGTCAGACCAAGTGAAGGCCTCTGATTGAGCACAAACTCCTTTGGCTCAGTCAGGACAACTATTTATGATAGTAAAAGAAGAACGTTAGGTTCAATCGAGTGCTAGCACGATTTCCTTGAACCTAATTGAATCTCATTCAGATCAATTGAACTAGATTCAGTTCAATTGATGATCACCAGATTCAAACCCTTGTTTGTGTGATCCAGTTAGGTTCAGTTCTGTATGGTAATGGGATATGTCATGATCTCTATCATCGACATCATCGAAACTCCTTTCGATGGATCAGAACTCTTCTGATTCGAACAGCTAGAATGATCGATCATCTAAATCATTCTAATTGCTCCCAAAATCCACCAGTGACACCTAGCAGTATATGGTGGCAACCCATCAGAGCTGAATGCGAACCTCTTGGTGCAGCTACCTGTGTGATTAAGTTCTTCTATCTTGAGCCCCGATCAGATTAGGGTTAAGGTGAACTCGTCAAACCCTAGTTTCTGTCATATGATGTAATCATTCGATTCAAGTCCGATGTGAAAACCTAAATAGAAACTCTTTCTATTATTTCACTCTGCCATGGCCATGGGCTTCTGGACTTGATTCTCATGATCATCATAGGGCTGCTCCTCTACCACCGAGGTAGATAGATTCCATCTTGATGCAATCCAGTTCCTACAATGAACATGCTATAGCCAACATACACCTCAGGATTCCGATATGGCTAGGAGACCGAGTAATGGTGTAGTCAAACTATAACACCCTCAAGGTGAACTGCCGATGCACCTCAGGTCAAAGAACCAGACACACCACTGCAGCATCGAGTCAGTCATTGACGAGAAGGTAGACTTCCTAATGACTACTCGAGGTGGTCACGCTCAGTGCCCTCATTCTCTAACGAGTACCTGTACTCTCGCTCCGGTGTCTCCACACCGTAGACTCAAGACTCATCTACTAAAGAGAAGCGATTGTACACCAACCTTCCGGATCAATCACCATCCTCGTGATGATCCTATGGCCCGAGAGCATTTTATGAGTTAATAATGATTATTCATGTCTTAAATTTTCAACTCTTGAAAATATGAATTATCATTACCATTAACTCAAAGGATGTATCACAGACACTAAATACACATATGTGATAGAAAATAACCCATTTTATTGATTATAGTCAAAATTATAATTTTGCCCCTAGAAGTGTATTACAAGTGTCAGCCAATTCTGGCTTCTAGGGCACATATATCTAACAATCTCCCACTTGTCCTAAAGCCAATTGGCTACAAGTCTAAGTCCCATCTTCTCAAGGTGGGCTTCGATCTTTTGTTGGCCCAACGGCTTTGTAAGTGGGTCTGCCACATTGTCTGCGGAGTTGACTCTCTTGACCTCGACGTAATCCTTCTCGAGGTAATTGCAGATGAGGTGGTATCGCCGCTCAATGTGCTTGGATTTTTGGTGAGACCTCGGCTCCTTAGCAAGGGCTATGGTACCATTGTTGTCGCAGTATAGAGGAATGGCATCTGATGGCATTACTCCGATTTCTGTAGCAAACTTTTTGTACCAGAATGCTTCCTTCGCAGCCTCTGATGCAGCGATATATTCTGCTTCCATGGTGGAATCTGCTATCACGGTTTGCTTGAAACTCTTCCAGCTGACAGCACCACCATTGCACACAAATAGACTCCCAGATGTCGACTTTCGATCATCTACATCGGACATGAAATCCGAGTCTGTGTATCCCTGGACTTGGAGTTCTCCGTTACCAAAGACCAACATCATATCCTTAGTTCTTCTTAAGTACTTAAGGATACATTTCATAGAAGTCCTAGTGTTCTTCACCTGGATTTGACTGATATCTGCTTGTGACACTCACAGCATGGGCTATATCAGGTCGTGTACATAGCATGGCATACATGAGGCTCCCTATTGCAGAAGCATAAGGGATCTTGCTCATGCATTCTATTTCCTCAGGTGTGCTAGGGCACATCTTCTTGGAAAGATGAATACCATGTCTGAAGGGTATTAATCTCCTCTTAGAGTTTTTCCATACTAAAAACCTCTTTAGTACTTTCTCTATGTACATCTTCTGTGAAAGTCCTAGCATCCTATTCGGTCTATCCCTATAGACCTTAATTCCTAGAATAAAGGATGCTTCACCTAGGTCTTTCATGGAGAATTCCTTGGACAACCATATTTTGACTGTCGTCAACATGGGAATATCATTCCCAATAAGGAGGATGTCATCCACGTACAATACGAGGAAGACAACAGCGCTCCCACTGACCTTTTTGAAGACACACGGTTCCTCTTCATTTTTGATGAAACCAAACATTTTGATCACATCATTGAAACGAGTGTTCCAGCTCCGAGATGCTTGCTTAAGTCCATATATGGACCTTTGCAGCTTGCAAACCTTGTGATCAGTATCACTGGATGTGAAACCTAGCGGCTGTTCCATATAGATATCTTCCTCAAGATATCCATTTAAGAATGCCGTTTTCACGTCCATTTGCCATATTTCATAATCGAAATAGGCTGCAATGGCAAGCAATGTGCGGATGGATTTTAGCATAGCCACTGGGAAAAAGGTATCCTGATAGTCAATGCCTTCGCGTTGACTATAACCTTTTGCCACTAGTCTAGCCTTGAATGTCTCCACATTCCCATCTGCACCAATCTTTCTCTTGAAGATCCATTTACACCCAATAGGTACTATACCTTCTGGTGGATCTACCAAGGTCCAGACTTGGTTTGAGTGCATCGAGTCAATTTCTGACTGCATTGCCTCTAGCCATTTCTCGGAGTCGATATCTGATATCGCCTCATTGTAGGTTTTGGGATCATCACCATGAGCACCATTACCTATGAGGAACATTTTCTCTACTTCCTCTGAAATAATACCTAAGTATCTTTCAGGGGGATGGAAAACTCTTTTCCGATCTACGAGGTGGAGGAGGTAGTGTTCTTATTGGCTCAACCTGATTTGGTTCCAATTGGTCCTTAGCTCGTTGTACTTGTGAGACTTTCTCATCAAGCTTAATCTGCTTTCCAATGCCGCTATCTTGAATAAACTATTTTTCAAGAAAGATGGCATGTCGACTCACAATCACATTGTGGTCTTCTGGAATGTAGAAATAGTATCCTAATGACTCTTTAGGATATCCTATGAATCGAGCTCTGAAGGACCTAAACTCTAACTTGTCCGCTTGTTGTCTTTTGACATGAGCCGGACAACCCCAAATTCTGAGATGACTCAGACTTGATTTCTTACCGTGCCATATCTCATACGGTGTGGTAGGAATGGTTTTAGAGGGAACCCTATTCAGTAGATAAATTGAAGTTAACAATGAAGTGTCCCCAAAGAAAATCAGGGAGGTCTGTGAAGCTCATCATGGATCGGACCATATCCAATAGAGTCCGATTTCTCCATTCTGAAACCCCGTTGAGTTGAGGTGTTCCTGGTGGAGTCCATTGAGAGACTATGCCATTTTTCTTGAGATAGTCTAGGAATTCTCGGCTAAGGTATTCACCTCCTCGATCTGATCGAAGAACCTTAATGGGTTTTTCAGTTTATTTTTCTACTTCATGTCTGAATTCTTTGAACTTTTCAAAAGCTTCAGACTTGTGTCTCATAAGATACACATACCCATACCTAGACAGATCATCGGTAAAGGTAATGAAGTAGACAAAATTGCCTCTAGCCGGCACATCAAATGGGCCGCACACATCAGTATGTACTAGGGCAAGGAGATCTGTGGCCCTTTCCCCATGTCCTACAAAAGGGAGTTTAGTCATTTTGCCTTGAAGACAAGATTCACAAGTTGGATATGACTCGGAAGTCAATGGACTCAATAGCCCATTTTTCTCCAATTTGTTGATCCTATCTTCTGCTATATGACCTAATCTCAGGTGCCATAGATATCTATCATTTGGACTATCCCTAGGTCATTTGGCATTCACGTTTTGCTCGATAGTTAGAACAGATACATCAATATGTAGCTGATAAAGACCTGTTAATAAGAAAACCATTTGCAATTTTATTTCTTTCATAAAGAATGTTACAATGGTCCTTAAAGAAGGTAATCACATAGCCTTCTAGTGCTAAGCATGAAATAGAAATCAAATTCCTGCTAGCTGCAGGCACATAATAACAGTCTTTCAAAACTAAGTCTAAACCAGATGGTAATCAAAGAGGGATATGTTCCCACGGCCACTGCAGCAACTCTTGCTCCATTACCGATGCGTAGGATCATGTCTCCATCCCTCAGCCTCCTGCTATCCTCAAGACCCTGCATGGAAGTGCACAGATGAGCACTAGAAACTAGAGTCAAGCACCCAACTGGATGCAGAAGAAACCGTAAGGTTAGACTCAATAACGAGCATACCTCCAGAAGGACCTTCCTTCTTGTTCTTCAGGGTGGCCAGGTAAGTAGGGCAGTTCCTACTTCCAAGTGGCCATCGCTGTTGCAATGGAAATACTTTTCTTTGACAGCGGCCTTCTTCTTCGGCTCTGCCTTCTTCTTCTTTCCTCCTTCCACCTTCTGCTTTTTTGCAAGACTTCTTTTTCTTTCCAGAAGACTTTCTTTTGGAAGAAGTCCTATTCCATAGCAAGAACTGAGCCTTTAGAACCTTTCATAGAAAGCTCAGCGGTGACCAGCATGTTCATTAATTCGGCCAAGGAATTTTGAAGTTTATGCATGTGGTAATTCATGATGAATTGCCCATATGCATCAGTCAAGGATTGCAGAATAATATCGTTCTGCAGATCCAAGTCTAACTTCACACCGAGCTTCTCAAGCTCTTCCATGTCCTTGATCATCATCAGACAGTGATCTTGGACTGACTGCCCATCATGCATCTTAGCCTTAAAAAGTTATTTCGTAACTTGATACTTGGCGTGCGACTCTGTTTACCAAACATCTCTTATAGGTGAGCCAATATTTGACGAGCAGTCCTGATATATTCATGTTGGTGCTTGAGCTCATCTAACATCGAGCCAAACATGTAATATCTGACCTTATTATCTTCATCTATCCATTTTTCCAGAAACACTCTCTGTTCAGTGGATGGATGGGCTGGTAAGGTGGGAGGGTCCTGGTCCAATACATGGGTTAACTTCTTGGAACCCAAAATGATTTTGTAGTTCCTGAGCCAATCTTTATAATTCAGGTTCGGTCAGTCTATGTGTGTCCAGGATACGTGCTAATGGGTTGGACGCAGACATTTTTCTATAGAGAGTCAAAGATTCTAGTTAGATACTGTAATTATGACTTGACCAATTTATTTAGAAATTTTATTTTTAAACAAATTAGCTCCCACTATTTTCTTGGATCCCTACACTCCCTCTGTAGAGATGCAAAAATCTCCATGATTAATGATTTCTAGTGGGTGGTGCGGTCTCACCAACTGACTCATCACCTCACCTAACAGTTATTGGTGATGGGTTAGCCAATGAGTGAACAACTCTTGTTCAATGATTCTCTAATCATGGTGCACCCAAACTTGGTCTCTAATTCATGAATCTCACCGTATCCAAAATATTGATCCACTCCTTAGTTAAGTCAGACCCACCATTTGCACAGACTGGATTTCTAATTGAGTCTCTCACCGTATCCAAAATATTGAGCCCAACTCATCCTCCAGCCCATAGCATCCAATGCCTAATAGACATGGTTGCATCTTTTCGGTGCAACTGAGCCACTGTATCCAGTCGAGAACAATCAACCCCGGGAAGGGCCCGCACATCTACAATGGTGGAAGACCTCAGACTTAATCTTTTCTTAGGGAAGAATTGATTCAGGTCTCATTAAACTAGACTTGTCATAGTCATAACAATTATGACTAACCTAGTGGCATGGGTTAGCTCGGATTATTGACCACCTCAAATCAGAACTGAGTCAACAGATATGGCCAGGTAAGTGAGATCGGTGGAAGGGATATGCCATTAACTCATACAAGAATGCATTCAGGTCGAGTAGCTCCCAATTAAAAATCAGTCGGTCGTATGTGCCAAACTTACCTTAGACACCAAATTGTTGAGCCAGAACCAATTGGGTTAGCCTACAATCCAGACTCTAACCTCTGAGCCTAATTAGGTCTTGCTTGATCGTGACTCGATCTTGACCCAGACTTAATCCTATTAGGCTGGTCAATTTAAGCATTGTTGATCCCATCTAACCAACTCTTGATTCGGATTTGATCAACCGCTTAGACCTAATTGAGCTACCCAAGCCCGAACCCAGTATTATGAATATGTCTTAGATCTAAAATTCTCAATTTTAGATCTAATTAATATTTCATAATCTTAATTCTTAATTAAGTAGGGTTCATAAATAAAATATGCACAATAAATCCTAGGGTTTCAGGATCTAGGGTTTTGCAGAAAGTAAGTTTTGGGATTTCTGATTAAGGACGAACACGCAGCACCCCTACACATCATAAGAACACCCCATCGAATGGGAAGGAGAGGGCCTTTAAACCCTTCTTCATTCTTATGATCGGACGGCCAAGAGGAATGCCTTAATCAGGAACATGTAATACTACAAAATAGTTTTAGATCTATATCATATATCTCATATACAAATTAGATCTAATCATGGCATATTTTGCATACATCTCATGTATCAAATCATGCATATTTTTAGATCTAAATTATCTCATAATAATCTAAAAAATTAGATTTAAATTGATCTTATCAAAATAAACTCTAATCTAGACAACTATGTAGAACTATTCTACAACTAGTCTAGACATGCATCAATCATATCTCATATGATGTTTAAAATTAAATAATTTTTATTTACTATTTTTTAGATATTATTATAATAATTATAATATCAAAAAATAGTAAATAAATAGATCTAAAATATGATTTAATCAAATTAAATTAAAACATGCAAGACTATTCTATAGAACTATTCTATTTTAGAACTAGTCATGCATATTTTCTAATCTTAGATCCAAATCATTTAATTTTAATTTTTTCTAATTTTAGATCTGATCACATCTCATGTGACATCTAAAATTACTTATTTTTTAATTAAAATAAATTTAAAATCAGATCTAAATATTTTAGAACCTTGGCTCTAATACCAGTTGAAGGGAAATCTTGATTTCCCAGACCAGGTTCGTTCAGATTTGATCGGATCAAGAGATATATTTCAAAAACTTTTCTCTTTGATCCAAATTAGATATAAAATATTTTAGATCTAATTTTTATTATTTTAATAATTAAAAAAAATATAGATAAATTAAATTAGATTTAATTTATCTTGATGTAGGGTAATCCTATTACCCATTGATGATCCTATAAGCAGTGGAAGGTTCTGGATCTTGCCACGTAAGTGCCTGGCCTATACCAGTATCCACTCAGACTAGATCTGGAGATCCTCCTCTTCTCTATCATGTCTCCAAAAATTAGATCTAAATTTGATTTGGAGGATCTTCAAAATAGCTTTCGAAGATCAGTAGTTGTTCTTTGCAGCAGCGCAGCGTTCTAGCTTTCTATCGCCTTTCTCTTTCCTAGATTGCACCAACAGAGATCCAAAACTTCTTTGGACATGGAGAGGAGAAGGAGAAGATGAACTTGGCATGGAGGAGGAAGAGAGAGGCAGCCTTGGGGCATAGAGAATTGTTCTTCTCTTTGAGTTGGGCGCAGGATCTTATTTATAGACTATTAATGATCCAACTCCTCTTCATCCCAACCAATCACAACCCTTTATGAATTCAGATCTAAATCTGATTGATGGGAATTGAGTCCCTTGGATTCATCCTTAGATGGTGCCTAAGACCAGTCAAAGTTGGTTCTTAGGAGGAGTCTAATCAGAATCCAATAAGGAGATGGAGTCCCTATCCAACAGGGACTCCTGGGCGCCTCAAGCTTGGGCGCACGCCACCCTTGGCGTGCGCCCTCCTCCTTGCCAGTTTCTGGTAGGGGGACAAGCCCCCACCAACTCTCCAATAGGTGCATGACACGTGGACAAAAGTCAAAGTGTCAATGGTCAACATTTGACCAGTCAAAGGATGAGAAATGGTAGGTGACCAAAAATGGTAGGTATTATCTTACAAAATAAGACAACCCTTTTCTAACCTAGACAGGCTCCAGTCAGACCAAGTGAAGGCCTCTGATCGAGCACAAACTCCTTTGGCTCAGTCAGGATAACTATTTATGATAGTAAAAGAAGAACGTTAGGTTCAATCGAGTGCTAGCACGATTTTCTTGAACCTAATTGAATCTCATTCAGATCAATTGAATTGGATTAGTTCAATTGATGATCACTAGATTCAAACCCTTATTTGTGTGACCCAGTTAGGTTCAGTTCTGTATGGTAATGGGATATGTCATGATCTCTATCATCGACATCATCGAAACTCCTTTCGATGGATCAGAACTCTTCTGATTCAAACAGCTAGAATGATCGATCATCTAAATCATTCTAATTGCTCCCAAAATCCACCTAGTGACACCTAGCAGTATATGGTGGCAACCCATTCAGAGCTATGAATGCGAACCTCTTGGTGCAGCTACCTGTGTGATTAAGTTCTTCTATCTTGAGCCCCGATCAGATTAGGGTTAAGGTGAACTCATCAAACCCTAGTTTCTATCATATGATGTAATCATTCAATTCAAGTCTGATGTGAAAACCTAAATAGAAACTCTTTCTATTATTTCACTCTGCCATGGCCATGGGCTTCTGGACTTGATTCTTATGATCATCATAGGGCTGCTCCTCTACCACCGAGGTAGATAGATTCCTATCTTGATGCAATCCAGTTTCCTACAATGAACATGCTATAGCCAACATACACCTCAGGATTCTGAATGGCTAGGAGATCGAGTTATGGTGTAGTCAAACTATAACACCCTCAAGGTGAACTGCCGATGCACCTCAGGTCAAAGAACCAGACACACCACTGCAGCATCGAGTCAGTCATTGACGAGAAGGTAGACTTCCTAATGACTACTCGAGGTGGTCACGCTCAGTGCCCTCATTCTCTAACGAGTATCTATACTCTCGCTCTGATGTCTCCACACCGTAGACTCAAGACTCATCTACTAAAGAGAAGCGATTGTACACCAACCTTCTGGATCAATCACCATCCTCGTGATGATCCTATGGTTGGGAGCATTTTATGAGTTAATAATGATTATTCATGTCTTAAATTTTCAACTCTTGAAAATATGAATTATCATTAACTCAAAGGATGTATCACAGACACTAAATACACATATGTGATAGAAAATAATACATTTTATTGATTATAGTCAAAATTATAATTTTGCCCCTAGAAGTGTATTACAAGTGTCAGCCAATTCTGGCTTCTAGGGCATATATATCTAACAGGAGGGTCTTGTTCTGGTTGTCGACCCTTTAATAAAGAAAAGAAGAACAAGAAGAACAAGAACAAGAAGGTGCAGCCAAATGTCGGAACAATTACATAGGGTCAGACCAAGAAGTGCAAGCCCAACCAGAGCCAGATAGAGTGCTTCTTCTACATGAAGTACGGGTACTGAAAGAGAAACCATCCTTTGTACATTACCTCCCTGGATTCGAACAGGCCAAGAAAGAAGCAAGTGGTTGTTGAGCAAGATAATTATATGATAATACCTTGCAATTTTTTCTTATTTGATTCTACTGCCTGGGTATTAGATACTGGAAGCCCTTATCATATTTGTAATTCTATGTAGGACTTGCAGGTCGGTAGGAGATTTGATCAAGGCGAGAGGTTCTTGAACATTGGAGATGAAAGACAAGTTCCAATTCTAGGTTTAGGAATCATGAACCTTGTAATCAATTCAAATAAGGTTATTCTTAATGAATGTCATTTTTATCCAACTTTCTTATTGAATGTCACTTTTGTAGGCCTTTTGGCCATGAATGATTATGAAATATCAATAAAAAGAAAATTTTGTAATGTTATTTTGAATGGTGTTACAATCTTTATTGGATGACTGAATAATGAAATTTATTTATTAACTATGCCTGTTATCATGGTTCAATCCTCCAATAAATGCCCTAAAACTAGTGATGTGTCCGAAGTCTACCTTTGGCACTGTAGGTTGGGTCATATTAATAAGAACAAAATAAACAGGTTAGCTCAAGAAGAAATTCTTGAGGTTAGTGATTGTGAATTACTTCCGATCTATAACTCCCGTCTATTGGAAAATATGCAGGGTTTCATGCATAGATTCCAAATTTTTTTTTAAAATATAGAGTAGTGGAAGACATAGATTAAACTATCTAATCTACAACATGCATGTAATTAAATTACAAAATCCTACATCAAGGATCTATAACATGTTATGATGCAAATATAAGTCTAAAATTAAATTAATCATAAGTGGTATTGATCATATCAATACCTAGATTTAGAACAATTCTAGATCTAATCCAAGATCGCATCTAGGTCACCAAAAGATCAGATCTCTTACCTTTGCATGGGTCGAGAACTCCATGGTTAAATCCATTATTGTCTTTGGAGCCACACAAGCATCCGACCTCTACAGATGATCCACATGAACCTACAAAATAGATCGAAGGTTCATCAAATGAAGATCCGCTCGAAGTGCTAGCTTCTCCTGGATCCCTCCTGATGGTTAATTAAATACATGTTCTTTGGATCTCTTCGATACTTAAAGAGATAAAGAACATGAGAAAGAATAAGAAAGAAATCCAACCCTTGGATCTCCCATAAATCAGAAAATAAAATCAAGAAAAAATAAATCCTAAGAGAAGACAAATCTTCTCCTTCAGGACATCCATGGTTGATGTCCTGAAAACATCTTTATGCTAGGACAAGAGGAGAACTTCTCCTCTAGAATTTTTTCTAAGTTTCTAGATCTAAGATTTCTTATTTTATTCAAACAAAAATCCCACAAAAAAAAGGAGAAGAAGGGTTCTCAAAGAAATCCTAAGGGAAGACATTCTTCTCTTCTTCTTCTCGCATCAGGACATGATCAGATCATGTCTAAAAAATAACACCATGCCCTAACAACTTAGAGCACTCATCCCCACACAAAAATTCTCTCTCTCTCTTAGATTTTTATCATATAAAAATCATAAATAAAATAGAAAGAGAGAAACAGTAATGAAAAATATAAGAGAAGACAATCTTCTCTTACCTTGTCTCTTCAAGACATCAACATTTGATATCTTAATTGAAGGTTCTTCTCCATGAATCATGGCCCCACAAATCCTCCATGCCTTCTCCTCCTCTTCTTATGATTTTTTATGATTTTTTTAAGATTTTTCACATCCTCTAACCATCTCAAAGGAGGCGCCCCTTTTTACTATAAGACTAGGTCAAAACCTAGTCAAAGGGGGAACTTCTACGGGGCGTCCAACTCTTGGATGCCCCTTGCACTTATTTTCTCATATAAGACACCCCTCGCACTTATTTTCTCATATAACCACTGATTCTCATGCTCAAAATAAAGGGAAAAAGGGCTGAATATGATAGAGGGCATGGGTTGAGTTGGTGCATAATGATGGGAGGAGTTTGGGTCAAAGAAGACTCTTCCAAGTAGGAAATAATTTCCAACTTCCTTCTAGTTTTAACCAAGTCAAAATATATTCCAAATAATCTGATAGTTGGAGAATGGGAACCTCACATTGGTGTGAGAATGTTCACATAAACCTCAAAAAAATATATGTGGGCATGGGCTTTCTTAGGCACAAGAGAAAGAGAAAGAGTCCCGATCCAACTGGGACTCCTCTTTTTTGACTAGGTCAAAATTATTTTAAACCCAATCTAAATCCTATTTAAATTAGATTAAATATAACCTAATTAAGAGTGCTCCTAGTCTAATTAGGAGCCTAATTAAATTAGATTAAACCATTTTTAATTTTGATTTAAATCCAAAGTCAATTTGGAATTAGATGCACTTAAATCCTAGTCCAACTAGGAATTATTCTTTCTTACAATTGGCTTATCTAGTAAACCAACTAGACTTAATCTAATTAAGTTTAAACTAATTTTAATTGAATCTAATTCAATCATACTTGATCTCAGCCTGATTGTGTAATTAGATTGAGCCAATTAGCAATCCAATTGCTAATCGATCCTCCTGAAACACTTACATTAGGTCAAACATCAATCGCATTGAATGTTTGATCTTGAAATGATTGTCAATCATTGATTAACCATCCAATCAGGTTATAATCTCTAATATGTGTGACCCCATAGGTTCAAACCTAAACTGGTAGCATAGAAACCAATTTCTGTACCAATCAAAGTTACCATCTAGCAATGGTTCCTGACATCCGGATAGGTCGAATGTATGCAAAGCAATATTCTTAGAATATTATACCATGGTTATCGTATAATTTATCCCTATGACCAATAATGCTCAAGACGACTTCAATTATGTTGTCAAACACTCATACAAATTATCTCTATTGTGTCTCAAAATTTTGCAAATTTTGTGACACCACATGAGGATTACTCAGGCCTAGGTTTTGCTAAATTAAAACACAATGAGTTATTCTCTTCTTGAAGTTAATTAGGAGTGGTCAATCTCATCTTGACACACACACTGGCTATACAAGTACTTGACTATACCCAAAATCTTTTGAACCTATATTAGAAATACAGGCAGTCAGGCACCAAAGTATAGTGAGTTGCTTGCAAGTCACCATGGTGATCTCAGATTGGAGGGACACTTATACCCATTGGCCTTAGCTAGCTACTCTTGACAGTAGATTGTTACATTGGTCACGTTCAGTGTAGATGTACTCCTACATCTTACCTGGATGCCATACCAGTGTCTCCACACCACTTGATTATGAGGACAACCAATGCATATGGTATACAGCAACCTACACTCGATAAGTTATCATCCTTGTTAATAACTTATCATTTGGTCGTGAACAATTTAAGAACATCTGATAAATCTTCTTTTATTGATTGATTATGGTTCTATGAATTTCATCATAATTTAGGAGTTCATTTAAGAAAGATAGAACTTTTATGATGAACCAGCCAAATAACTATTATTATTAGATAATTCATATACTAATTTCAATCATCTACTACTTAGGTGATTGGCTTTAAGACACATTTTCCAATAACATTCACTTGGACTAAAGCCAATCAGAATGATATCAAATATCATATCTTCCACTTGAGTTCGTAGAACTCCTTAGTTCCGTGGTTTTAGCAAATGGATCGATCAAGTTCTCCTTTTCAATCGATCTTCGAAAAGTCGACGTCATCCAGATCTAATATCTAAGGTGATAGCGATGCAGAATATATTGGTCCTTCAGTTCTTTAGCCTAAGCTATGGCTCCAGTGCTATGATTGGACTGGACCATCTGTGGAGGGTGTCACTCCCATCCTGCTAATGAACCTCAACAACTTATACAGCTTACGTGGTAGCATCATATGCCATGATGTCTCTACAACACTAATTGAATAGGCTAAAGTATCCTACTTAGAACATTTTCCACAGATTGCTCCTATAATTAGGGTATGAGCCGACATTCTCTTATTGTCATCTTATTCTGACTAAAATTAAAACATCCACATGTTTTAAGTCAGTACTTCCATATTTGAGTCACTAGATCTTAGTATTTTTTAAATACTTAAGGATTGTCTATACAATCTTCTAGTGGCTCTTACTTGGATTAGACTAATATCTGCTCACTACCTTTAGTGAGTATACCATGTCTAGTCTCATACATGGAGAAATAAGATGACAACTAAACCTCTATTTCTTGCAATGTTGGAATGTCATTCTCGATTAAGAGAATTTCATCCATAGACAACACAAGGAATAACACTACAAAATATTTTGCCCAATTATAAATACAGGATTTGTCTTTGTTCATAACAAAGGCATACATTCAAAATGTATATTCTAATTCTGAGGTAATAGCCAAACGAGCTTTAAGATCTTTATCTTCCTGTCTGCGTTACTCTGATCCTTTTGAAAATTCATTCACACCCAATGAATTTTATCCCTTTAGGTGAATCATTTAGTGTCCATACACTACTGATTTTTGTGGATTTCAATTTGGATCATGTGGCTCTAAGCCACTTCTCAGAGTCAGATCACTGTATTGTATCCATATAGGTGATCAGATCCTTGTTGTTCTCATTGAGCTCAATAGGATCGCCATCCCAGACCTAGATACTAAACTATCTATCCAGCTAACATGGTACTATACCAAATCTCCTTAAAGATGATACTTTAATGGGCTCTAGATTTGATCTGATCAAATTTGATTTTGTAGGTTTACTAGATTATGTCATTTCTTTTCTATCAGTCAAACATCTCTGAGTTCAATTTGACAGGCATCAGTTCCTTCTCTAAGGAACTCCTTTCCAAAAGAATTGCCCTACTGCTAATGAACATCTTATGTTCTTTAGCATAGTAGAATTAATAACCCTTAAATACTTATTAGATCAGGATCCAAGTTTATCTGTGTGCAAATATATGACATAGGCTGATCAACTCTAAACTCGAAAGTGAGAGAGTCTAGGTCTATGCCCGATCTATATCCCATATGGAATCTATGCGACAGATTTACTCAGAATCTTTTTCAGAGTAAAACTAGTAGCCATAAGAGCACAACCCAGAAACAGGCAGACAAGTGAACCCTATAGTGGATTGAACCATGTCTACCAAAGTTTAATTTCTTCTTTTAGATACACTGTATTCGAAAAAGAAATTAACTTGAAAGAGCATCCAATTCTCTCCTAGATATGTCAAAAACACACAGAATAAGTATTCACCTCCTTGATCCGATCGAAGAGTTCTAATACCTTTTCAGTTTGTTTTTCTTTTTCAATATTGAATCATTTGAATATTTCAAATGATTCAGGCCAGATGCACCCATGCCCAGATAGGTCGTCTATAATGAAATACTAATATCTTTCTTTGGCACTTAAGTTCATAAGTCCACATACATCACCATGTATGAGACTTAGAATTTTATTGGCTCCTTCACCTTTTCCAATGAAAGATGATTTTGTCATCTTTCCAAGAAGACAAGATTCACAGGCTATCAATGATTCACAATCATTGATATCAAGATTTCCTTCTCAAGCTAACCCATTTATCTTATTCTTGTTAACATTACTAAGCCTGTAATGCCAAACATTGACATCCATGACATAATCTAACTAGGGTGTGTACATTCTACTTACCTAAAGTCCTTGCAATGAATTGCATAAGACCATTGGTATCTAATATCCAGGCAGTAGAATTACATACAGAGAAATTTTAAGTTGTTATCATATAACATCCTTGATAAGTAACTCTTGCTCCTTTCTCTTGTTTAGCCTATTATGGTCAAGAAAAGTAAGACAATTCTTCTTCCTTTAGGATTTATTATTTTGACCTAGCTCAGAAGCCCCAATACGAACCCATTCGTACTGCTGAACCAAATTCAACTTTCGATACTGATTATCGAAGTTGGATCCAGAAGTCTTCACTATCTAACAGTGATAGGAGCAATTAGTGTTTAGCCTTAATTTGAGAAAAGAGAACAATAACCTAAGTATATAAATTATTTTAAGCCTAAAGACTTGGACTTTAGTCTAAAGGTTCTTCCACTATTTTATTCGAATTGGTAACCTCTACCTCTAATTCAGAGAATTACTTTAATTCTCTAGTAGGTACTAGAATCCACATAGACTACACACATGCCAAACGATGGTTGGTCAACCCATGTACATCTAAGGGTTGGATCATAACCAATTATTTCTTCAAATAATTTTTAGTAATTTAATTTTACCCCAGAAACCTAATCAGTAGGCTAGGGCCTCCACTGTAAGGATCCAGTTAGGTCCAACCATTAACATGAGCATACTTGGTGCATCTAACTAATGAATGATTAAGCTCAACCATGGTTGGTCAACCTAACTACCATTAGAGAGACACATCCAAATCATCATATGATGAATGATAATTTCATTAGTCAACAAGCAGTAGGGCTATGGGCCTCCAATGATTATTGAGTTAATAGACTCATTATCAAACACCTTAATGGGAGGCTATGACTCGGTTATCTCCATAACTTCATCATTTTAGGAACCTAATAATTTTAGAGGATTTAAATTATTAGTGATTTAAGGATAGAAAGAACATGGACCAATTTACTCCCACTGACTTCACCAAGTCAGGTCCTTCCACTGACTTCATAAGTCACTGATGAGGATTATGATCAATTTTGATCCATGGGCACCAATATCAGTCTCACTGAATGAAATCAATCCCACTAATTTTCTATGTGACATGGGTTAGCTCGAATTAACAAGCAACCTAATCAAAATCTGATTAACCACATTGACCAGGTAAGTGAGATCGATAGGAGGATCTGCTAAGGCTTGCATTAGACACCATAAAAAATAGCAAGATAAGCGGGTTGCCAATTAAAAACCATCGGTCTGAAATGCCTGACTTATCCAAGACACTAATTGGTTTGTCAGTTTTGATTTTGTCTACTTAAAGACTTAGGCTTGACCATTGAGCCACAATCAGGTTCATTTGTTAGATATATGAACTTTGATCAACTACAACTATTGAGTTGATCTATAGAAAAGAAATGACCTAATCCTAATTAACTATTAATTATGTTTGATCAATTTCTTAACTAAGTCCATATTTAATCTAACTCTAGGTCTAACCCAGTTACTTGTTAGATATATGTGCCCTAGAAGCCAAAATTGGCTGACACTTGTAATACACTTCTAGGGCCAAAATTATAATTTTGACTAAAATCAATAAAATGGATTATTTTTCTATCACATATGTGTATTTAGTCTTTGTGATACATCCTTTGAGTTAATGGTAATGATAATTCATATTTTCAAGAGTTGAAAATTTAAGACATGATAATCATTATTAACTCATAAAATGCTCCCGACCATAGGATCATCACGAGGATGGTGATTGATCCGGAAGGTTGGTGTACAATCGCTTCTCTTTAGTAGATGAGTCTTGAGTCTACGGTGTGGAGACACCAAAGTGAGAGTACAAGTACTCGTTAGAGAACGAGGGCACTGAGCGTGACCACCTCGAGTAGTCATTAAGAAGTCTACCTTCTCGTCAATGACTGACTCGATGCTGCAGTGGTGTGTCTAGTTCTTCGATCTGAGATGCATCGACAGTTCATCTTGAGAGTGTTATAGTTTGACTACACCATAACTTGGTCTCCTAGCCATACGAAATCCTAAGGTGTATGTTGGCTATAGCATGTTCATTGTAGGAACTGGATTGCATCAAGAAGGAATCTATCTACCTCGGTGGTAGAAGAGCAGCCCTATGATGATCATGAGAATCAAGTCCAGAAGCCCATAGCCATGGTAGAGTAAAATAATAGAAAGAGTTTCTATTTAGATTTTCACATCGGACTTGAATCGAATGATTACATCATATGACAGAGACTAGGGTTTGACGAGTTTGCCTTAACCCTAATTTGATCGGAGCTCAAGATAGAAGAACTTAATCACACATGTAGCTGCACCAAGAGGTCCGCATTCAGTTCTGATGGGTTGCCACCATATACTACTAGGTGTCACTTGGTGGATTTTGGGAGCAATTAGAATGATTTAGATGATCGATCATTCTAGCTGTTTGAATCAGAAGAGTTCTGATCCATCGAAAGGAGTTTCGATGATGTCGATGATAGAGATCATGACATATCCCATTATCATACAGAACTGAACCTAACTGGATCACACAAATAAGGGTTTGAATCTGGTGATCATCAATTGAACTGATCCAGTTCAATTGATCTGAATGAGATTCAATTAGATTCAAGAAAATCATGCTAGCACTCGATTAAACCTAACATTCTTCTTTTACTATCATAAATAGTTGTCCTGACTGAGCCAAAGGAGTTTGTGCTTGATCAGAGGCCTTCACTTGGTCTGACTGGAGTTTGTCCAGGTCAGAAAAGGGTTGTCTTATTTTGTAAGATAATACCTGCCATTTTTGGTCACCTGTCATTTCTCGTCCTTTGACTTTGGTCAAAAGTTGACCTTTGACTGGTCAAATGTTGACCATTGATACTTTGACATTCGTCCATGTGTCATGCACCTATTGGAGAGCTGGTGGGGGCTTGTCCTCCTATCAGAACCTGGTAAGGAGGAGGGCGCACGCCACCCTTGGCGTGTGCCCAAGCTGGAGGCGCCCAGGAGTCCTTATTGGATAGGGACTCCATCTCCTTTTTGGATTCTGATTAGACTTCTCTTAAGAACCAGGTTTGACTGGTCTTAGGCACCATCTATGGAGGAATCCAAGGGACTCTATTCCCACCAATTAGATTTAGATCTAATTTCACAAACGGTTGTGATTGGTTGGGAAGAAGAGGAGTTGGATCACGCATAGTCTATAAATAAGATCCTAAGCCCAACTCAAGGAGTATCTAAAATTGAATTGAAATTTCCATGCCCCAAGGCTGCCTCTCCTCTCCTCCTCCATGCTAAGTCCACCTTCTCCCTCTCCTCTCCATGCCTAATGGAGTTTGGGATCTTAGTTGGTGCAATCCAGATGAGAGAAAGGCGACAGAAAGCTAGAGGGCTGCACTGCTGCAAAGGACAACTACTGATCTTCGAAAGGTATTTTGAAGATCCTCCAAATCAAATCCAGATCTAATTTTTGGAGATATGATAGAGAAGAAGAGAATCTCTAGATCCTATCCGAGTAGATACCGGTATAGGCCAAGCACTTGCGTGGCTAGATCCAGAACCTTTCGCTGCTTACAGGATCATCAATAGGTAATATGATTATCCTACGTTAAGGTAAATTAAATTTGATTTAATTTATTTAAATTTATTTTAATTATTAAAATAATAAAGATTAGATTTGAAGCATCCTAGATCTAACCTATATTAAAGAAAAAAATTTTTAAAATATATCTCTTGATCCGATCAGATCTGAACGAACATGGTCCAAAAAATTAGGATTTTCCTTCAACTGATATCAGAGCCATGGTTCTAAAGTATTTAAATCTAATTTTAAATTTATTTTAATCAAAAAATAAGTAATTTTAGATGTCACATGAGATGTGATCAGATCTAAAAATAAAAAATAATAAAATTAAATAATTTGGATCTAAAATTAGAAAATATGCATGACTAGTTCTAAAATAGAATAGTTCTATAGAATAGTCTTGCATGTTTTTAATTTAATTTAATTAAATTATATTTTA
>QRFJ01000651.1:276113-312566 GCA_006176705.1 Cocos nucifera
GATGGATATCTTGAGGAAGATATCTATATGGAACAGCCGCTAGGTTTCACATCCAGTGATACTGATCACAAGATTTGCAAGCTGCAAAGGTCCATATATGGACTTAAGCAAGCATCTCGGAGCTAGGAACACTCATTTTCAATGATGTGATCAAAAAGTTTGGTTTCATCAAAAATGAAGAGGAACCATGTGTTTTCAAAAAGGGTCAGTGGGAGCGCTGTTGTCTTTCCTCGTATTGTACGTGGATGACATCCTCCTTATTAGGGAATGATATTCCCATGATTGACAACAGTCAAGATTATGGTTGTCCAAGGAATTCTCCATGAAAGACCTAGGTGAAGCATCCTTTATTCTAGGAATTAAGGTCTATAGGGATAGACCGAATAGGATGCTAGGACTTTCATAGAAGATGTACATAGAGGAAGTACTAAAGAGGTTTAGTATGGAAAACTCTAAGAGGAGATTAATATCCTTCAGACATGGTATTCATCTTTCCAAGAAGATGTGCCCTAGCACACCTGAGGAAATAGAATGCATGAGCAAGATCCCTTATGCTTCTGCAATAGGGAGCCTCATGTATGCCATGCTATGTACACGACCTGATATAGCCCATGCTGTGAGTGTCACAAGCAGATATCAGTCAAATCCAGCTGAAGAACACTGGACTTCTATGAAATGTATCCTTAAGTACTTAAGAAGAACTAAGGATATGATGTTGGTCTTTGGTAATGGAGAACTTCCAAGTTCCAGGGATACACAGACTCGGACTTTTATGTCCGATATAGATGATCGAAAGTCGACATCTGGGAGTCTATTTGTGTGCACTGTGGTGCTGTCAGCTGGAAGAGTTTCCTAGCAAATCGGTGAATATCAGATCTCCATCCATGGAAGCGATATACCTGCATCAGAGGCTGCGAAGGAAGCATTTGGTATACGTTTGCTGCAGAAATTGGAGTAATGCCATCAGATGCCATTCCTCTATACTGCGACAACAATGGCGCCATAGCCCTTGCTAAGGAGCCAAGGTCTCACCAAAAATCCAAGCACATTGAGTGGCGATACCACCTCATCCGTGATTACCTCGAGAAGGTTACATCGAGGTCAAGAGAGTGACTCCACAGATAATGTGGCAGACACTTAAGCCATTGGACCAGCAGAAGATCGAAGCCCACCTTGAGAAGATGGGACTTAGACTTGTAGCCAATTGGCTTTAGGATAAGTGGGAGATTGTTAGATATATGTGCTCCTAGAAGCCAGAATTGGCTGACACTTGTAATACACTTCTAGGGGCAAAATTATAATTTTGACTATAATTAATGAAAATGGGTTATTTTCTATCACACCTGTGTATTTAGTGTCTATGATACATCCTTTCAGGGTTAATGGTAATGATAATTCATATTTTCAAGAGTTGAAAATTTAAGACATGAATAATCATTATTAACTCATAAACATGCTTCCCGACCATAGGATCATCACGAGAATGGTGATTGATCCGGAAAGGTTGGTGTACAATCGCTTCTCTTTAGTAGATGAGTCTTGAGTCTATGGTGTGGAGACACCGGAGCGAGAGTACAGGTACTCGTTAGAGAACGAGGGCACTTGAGCGTGACCACCTCGAGTAGTCATTAGGAAGTCTACCTTCTCGTCAATGACTGACTCGATGCTGCAGTAGTGTGTCTGGTTCTTTGACCTGAAGATGCATCGGCAGTTCACCTTGAGGGTGTTATAGTTTGACTACACCATTAACTCGGTCTCCTAGCCATATAGGAACCCTGAGGTGTATGTTGGCTATAGCATGTTCATTGTAGGAACTGGATTGCATCAAGATGGGAATCTATCTACCTCGGTGGTAGAGGAGTAGCCCTATGATGATCATGAGAATCAAGTCCAGAAATCCATGGCCATGGCAGAGTGAAATAATAGAAAGAGTTTCTATTTAGGTTTTCACATCAGGACTTGAATCGAATGATTACATCATATGACAGAGACTAGGGTTTGACGAGTTCACCTTAACCCTAATCTGATCGGGGCTCAAGATAGAAGAACTTAATCACATAGGTAGCTGCACCAAGAGGTTCACATTCAGCTCTGATGGGTTGCCACCATATACTGCTAGGTGTCACTGGTGGATTTTGGGAGCAATTAGAATGATTTAGATGATCGATCATTCTAGCTGTTCGAATCAGAAGAGTTCTGATCCATCGAAAGGAGTTTCGATGATGTCGATGATAGAGATCATGACATATCCCATTACCATACAGAACTGAACCTAACTGGGTCACACAAATAAGGGTTTGAATCTGGTGATCATCAATTGAACTAATCCAGTTCAATTGATCTGAATAAGATTCAATTAGGTTCAAGAAAATCGTGCTAGCACTCGATTGAACCTAACGTTCTTCTTTTACTATCATAAATAGTTGTCCTGACTGAGCCAAAGGAGTTTGTGCTCGATCAGAGGCCTTCACTTGGTCTGACTGGAGCCTATCTAGGTCAGAAAAGGGTTGTCTTATTTCGTAAGACAATACCTGCCATTTTTTGTCACCTGCCATTTCTCATCCTTTAACTTTGGTCAAAAGTTGACTTTGACTGGTCAAATGTTGACCATTGATACTTTGACTTTTGTGCATGTATCACACACCTATTGGAGAGCTGGTGGGGGCTTGTCCCCCTGCTAGAACCTGGCAAGGATGAGGGCGCATGCCACCCTTAGCGTGTGCCCAAGTTGGAGTCACCCAGGAGTCCCTGTTGGATAGGGACTCCATCTCCTTTTTGGATTCTGATTAGACTTCTCCTAAGAACCAAGTTTGACTGGTCTTAGGCACCATCTAAGGAGGAATCTAAGGAACTCTATTCCCACCAATTAGATTTAGATCTAATTTCACAAAGGGTTGTGATTGGTTGGGAAGAAGAGGAGTGCGATCATGCATAGTCTATAAATATGACCTACACCCGACTCAAGGAGTATCTGAAATTGAATTGAAATTCTCATGCCCGAAGGCTACCTCTCCTCTCCTCCTCCATGCCAAGTCCACCTTCTCCCTCTCCTCTCCATGCCCAAAGAAGTTTGGGATCTTAGTTGGTGCAATCCAGATGAGAGAAAGACGACAGAAAGCTAGAAGGCTGCGCTGCTGCAAAGGACAACTGCTAATCTTCGAAAGGTATTTTGAAGATCCTCTAAATCAGATCCAGATCTAATTTTTGGAGATGTGCTAGAGAAGAAGAGAATCTCCAGATCTTGCTCAAGTGGATATCGGTAGAGGCCAGTCACTTGCATGGCTAGATCTAGAACCTTTCACTGCTTACAAGATCATCAACGGATAATAGGATTACCATATGTTAAGGTAAATTAAATTTGATTTAATTTATCTAAATTTATTTTAATTATTAAAATAATAAAGATCAAATTTGAAACATCCTAGATCTAATCTAGATTAATGAAAAAAAATTTTAAAATATATCTCTTGATCCGATCTGATCTGAACGAACTTGGTCTGAAAAATCAGGATTTTTCTTCATTAATGACCTGATCAAAACTAACCCATTTAACATTTAACCCAAGTTTTATGAAATTATGTTAGGATCTTCAAATCACAAACCTAGATCCTAAACAATCACTCAATTCTCAATTAAGTTCAAAGTTTGGGTTTATGGAACCTCCGAACTAGTTTTTGATTTTATTATTTAAAATATTTTTAATTTATAAATAATTTACATTGAATCATATTCAATACATGGTTTCAGATCTAATTTGTTTCATTATTTAGACCATTTCATAGGGTTTTGAATCTAGAATTTTGTAGAAAGTAAGTTTGCAATTCAAAATTCTACTAAATAAATACATCATACATATTCATTCTAGATTCAAAAATAAAAGCTATGTATCCAACATAAGGATCTAGATCTAAACATGAAACATATCACATGGATCTCATCTAAATGATCAAAATCAGATCATAAACTATTTAAATTTAGATTTAAAATTAAAAAATAAATCAAAAATTATTTTAGATCTCATCTAACATATTTATGATTTAGGTTTCTTGGATCAGTATATACTAGGACAACCTTTTCATTGTAAGGGGTTAACCTTTTCATTGTAAGGAATAGGACAATCTTATGACAATATGTGTAATCTTTAATTAATTTTAATTTTTAGATCTATTTTTAAGCATATATGATCATATTATAAAATAATCTAGATGCTCTGATACTACTGTTGGAAAATATGCAGGGTTTCATCCATAGATTTCAAAACCTTTTTGAAATATAGAGTAGTAGAAGACATAGATTACACTATTTAATCTACAACATGCATGTAATCAAATTATAAAATCCTACATTAAGGATCTATAATATGTTTTGATGCAAATATAAATCTAAAATTAAATTAATCATAAGTGGTATTGATCATATTAATACCTAGATCTAGAATAATTTTAGATCTAACCCTAGATCATATCTAGGTCACCAAGAGATTAGATCTCTTACCTTTGCATGGATCGAGAACTCCATGATTGAATCCATTATTGCCTTTGGAGCCGTAGAAGTGTCTGGCCTCTACAGGTGATCCACACGAATCTACAACATAGATCGGAGGTTCGTCGAATGAAGATCCGCTCAAAGTACTAGCTTCTCACAGATCCCTCTTGATGGTTAATCAAATACATGTTCTTCAGATCTCTTGGATACTCTAAGAGATGAAGAACACAAGAAGGAATAAGAAAGAAATCCAACCCTTGGATCTCCCATAAATCAGAAAATAAAATCAAGAAAGAATAAATCCTAAGAGAAGACAAATCTTCTCCTTCAGGACATCAACGGTTGATGTCCTGAAAATATCTCTATGCTAGGATAAGAGGAGACCTTCTCCTCTAGAATTTTTTCTAAGTTTCTAGATCTAAGATTTTTGATTTTATTCATACAAAAATCCAACCAAAAAAGGAGAAGAAGGATTCTTAAAGAAACCCTAAGAGAAGACCTTCTTCTCTTCTTTTTGTATCAGGACATGATCAGATCATGTCTAAAAAATAACACCTTGCCCCAACAACTTGGAGCACTCATCCCCACACCCAAATGCTATCTCTCTCTTAGATTTTTATTATATAAAACTCATAAATAAAATAGAAAGATAGAAAGATAAAAGAAAAAAATAAGAGAAGACAATCTTCTCTTACCTCGTCTTTTCAAGACATCAACCTTTGATATCTTAATTGAAGGCTCTTCTCCATGAATCTTGGCACCACAAATCCTCCACACCTTATCCTTTTTCTCTAACTTTTTATAATTTTTTTAGGATTTTTCACATCCTCTAACCATCTCAAAGGAGGCGCCCCTTTTTACTACAAGACTAGGTCAAAACCTAGTCAAAGGGAGAATTTCTATGGGTCGTCTTCTATGGGGCATCCAACTCTTGGACGCCCCTTCCACTTATTTTTTCATGTAACCACTGATTCTCATACACAAAATAAAGGGAAAAAGGGCCGAATAAGATAGAGGGGTGTGGGTAGAGTTGGAGCATAAGGGAGGGAGGAGTTTGGGTCAAAGAAGACTCTTCCAAGTAGGAAACAATTTTCAACTTCCTTCTAGTTTTGACCAAGTCAAAATATATTCTAAATAATCTGATAGGTGAGGCATGGGGACCTTTCATTGGCATGGGAATGTTCACATAAACCTTAGAAAAATATATATGGGTGTGGGCTTTCTTAGGTGCAAGAGAAAGAGCGGGAGTCCCAGTCCAACTAGGACTCCTCTTATTTGATTAGGTCAAAATTATTTTAAATCTAATTTAAATTTTATTTAAATTAAATTAATTATAACCCAATTGAGAGTGATCCTAGTCTAATTAGGAGTCCAATTAAATTAGATTAAATCATATTTAATTTTGATTTAAATCTAAAGTCAATTTGGAATTAGATGCACTTAAATCCTAGTGCAACTAGGAATTATTCTTTCTTACAATTGGCTTGTCTAATAAATCAAGTAGACTTAATCTAATTAAGTTCAAACTAATTCTAATTGAATCTAATTTAATCAGACTTGATCTCAACCTGATTGTTCAATCAGATTGAGCCAATTAGCAATCCAATTGCTAATCGATCCTCCTATAACACTTGCATTAGGTCAAACATCAATCACATTGAATGTTTGACCTCGAAATGATTCTTAATCATCGATTAACCATCTGATCAGGTTACAAGCTCTAATGTATGTGACCACATAGGTTTGAACCTAAGTCGGTAGCAAAGAAACTAATTTCTATACCAATCAAAGTTACCATCTAGTAATGATTCATAAGCCCAACTTTGGTTGGTCAACCCATGTACATCTAAGGGTAGGTTCATCACTAATTATTTCTTCAAACAACTTCTAGTAACTTAATTTTATCCTAGAAACCTAATTAGTAGGCTAGGGCCTCTACTGTAAGGATCTGGTTAGGTCCAACCATTAACATGAGCATCCTTGGTGCATCTAACTAACAAATGATTAATCCTAACTATGGTTGGTCAACCTAACCTCCATTAGAGAGACACATCCAAATCATCATATGATGAATGATAATTCTATTAGTCAACAAGCACCAGGCCTATAGGCCTTCAAGTTAATGGACTCATTATCAAACACCTCAATGGGAGACTATGACTCGGTTATCTCTATAACTTCATCATTTTAAGGACCTAATAATTTTAAAGGATTTAAATTCTTAGTAATTTAAGAATAGAAAGAACATGGATCAATTTGCTCCCACTGACTTCACCAAGTCAGGTCCTCCCACCAACTTCATAAGTCACTAATAAAGATTATGATCAATTTTGGTCCATGGGCACCTATATCAGTCTCACTGATTTTCTATGTGACATGGATTAGCTCGAATCAATAAGCAACCTAATCAAAATCTAATTAACCACATTGGCCAGGTAAATGAGATTGGTGGGAGGGTCTACCAAGGCTTGCCTTAGACACCATAAAAAATGATCAGGTAAGCGGACTGCCAATTAAAAATCACTGGTCTGGAATGCCAGACTTACCTTAGACACTAATTGGTAGGTCAGTTTTAATTTGGTCTGCCTAAAGACTTAGACTCAATCACTGGGCCACGATCAGATCCATTTGTTAGATATATGGACTTTGATCAACTACAACTATTGAATTGATCTATAAAAAAGAAATGATCTAATTCTAACTAACTATTAATTAGAATTGATCAATTTCTTAACTAAGTCCATATTTAATCTTATCCTAGGTCTAACTCAGTTAATGACCTGATCAAAACTAACCAATTTAACCTTTAACCCAAGCTTTATGAAATTATCTTAGGATCTTCAAATCACAATCCTAGATCCTAAACAATCACTCAATTCTCAATTAAGTTCAAAGTTTGGATTTATGAAACCTCAGAACAAGTTTCTAATTTTATTATTTAAAATATTTTTAAATTATAAATAATTTATATTGAATCATATTCAATACATGATTCCAGATTTGATTTGTTTCATTATTTAGATCATGTCCTAAGATTTCGAATCTAGGATTTTGCAAAGAGTAAGTTCATTATTTAAAATTCTACTAAATAAATATGTCATACATATTCATTCTAGATTCAAAAATAAAAGCTACATATCCAACATATGCAACATAAGGATCAAGATCTATACATGAAACATATCACATGGATCTCATCTAAATGATCAAAATCAGACCATAAACTATTTAAATTTAAATTTAAAATTTAAAATAAATCATAAATTATTTTAGATCTCATCTAACATTTTTATGGTTTAGGTTTCTTGGATCAGCATGTACTAGGATAATCTTTTCATTGTAAGGGGTTAACCTTACAAAAGGACAATCTTATGGCAGCTCTAATTAATTTTAATTTTTAGATTTAATCTTAAGTATATATGATCATGTTATAAAAGAACTTAGATGCTTTGATCCACTATTAAAAAATATGCAGGATTTCATGCATAGATTTCAAAATTTTTTTGAAATATAGAGCAGTGGAAGACATAGATTAAACTATTTAATCCACAACATGCATGTAATCAAATTACAAAATCCTACATCAAGGATCTATAACATGTTATGTTGTAAATGTAAATCTAAAATTAAATTAATCATAAGTGGTATTGATCATATCAATACCTAGATCTAGAATAATTTTAGATCTAACCATAGATCGCATCTAGATCACCAAGAGATCAGATCTCTTATCTTTGCATGGGTCGAGAACTTCACAGTTGAATTTGTTATTGCCTTTGAAGCCACACAAGCATCTAGTTTCTATAGGTGATCCACACGAACCTACAACATAGATTGGAGGTTCGTCGAACGAAGATCCACTTGAAGTGCTAGCTTCTCGTGGATCACTCCTGATGGTTAATCAAATACATATTCTTCAAATCTCTTGGATACTCCAAGAGATAAAGAACATGAGAAGAAATTAGAAAGAAATCCCACCCTTGGATCTTCCATAAATCAAAAAATAAAATCAAGAAAAAATAAATCCTAAGAGAAGATAAATCTTCTTCTTTAGGACATCAACGATTGATGTCCTGAAAACATCTCTATGCTAGGACAAGAGGAGACCTTCTCCCCTAGAATTTTTTTTAAGTTTCTAGATCTAAGATTTTTGATTTTATTCATATAAAAATCTCACAAGAAAAGGAGAAGAAGGGTTCTCAAAGAAACCCTAAGAGAAGACCTTCTTCTCTTCTTCTTCTTGCATCAGGACATGATCAGATTATGTCTAAAAACTAGCACCATGCCCCAACAACTTGGAGCACTCATCCCCACACTCAAATCCTCTCTCTCTCTCAAATTTTTATCATAAAAAAGTTATAAATAAAATAGGAAGAGAGAAACATAAAAGAAAAATATAAGAGAAGACAATCTTCTCTTACTTTGTCTCTTCAAGACATCAACCTTTGATATTTTAATTGAAGGCTCTTCTTCATAAATCTTGGTGCCACAAATCATCCACGCCTTTTTTCTCTTTTTTTCTAATTTTTTATTATTTTTTTAGGATTTTTCACATCCTCTAACCATCTCAAAGGAGGCACCCCATTTTACTATAAGACTAGGTCAAAATCTAGTCAAAGTGGCAACTTCTATGGGGCGTCCAAGATTTGGACGCCCCTCCCACTTATTCTTTTTTGTAACCACTGATTCTCATGCATAAAACAAAGGAGAAAAGGGACAAATAAGATAGAGTGGTGTGGGTAGAGTTGGCGCACAAGGGAGGGAGGAGTTTGGGTCAAAGAAGACTCTTCCAAGTAGGAAAGAATTTCCAACTTCCTTCTAGTTTAGACCAAGTCAAAATATATTTCAAATAATGTGATAGGTGGGGCATGCGGACCTCTCATTGGCATGGGAATGTTCATGTGAACCTCAAAAAAATATATGTGGGCGTCGGCTTTCTTAGGCATAAGAGAAAGAGAGAGAGTCCCAGTCCAACTGGGACTCCTCTTATTTGACTAGGTCAAAATTATTTTAAATCTAATTTAAATCCTATTTAAACTAGATTAAATATAAATCAATTGAGAGTGATCCTAGTCTAATTAGGAGCCTAATTAAATCAGATTAAATTATATTTAATTCTGATTTAATTCCAAAGTCAATTTAGAATTAGATGCACTTAAATCCTAGTCCAACTAGGAATTGTTCTTTCTTGCAATTGGCTTGTCTAATAAATCAAGTTGACTTAATATAATTAAGTTTAAACCAATTCTAATTGAATCTAATTCAATCAAACTTGATCTCATCAATTGCTCAATCAGATTGAGCCAATTAGTAATCCAATTGCTAATCGATCCTTCTACAACACTTGCATTAGGTCAAACATCAATTGCATTGAATGTTTGACCTCGAAATGATTCTCAATCATCGATTAACCATCTAATTAGATTACAAGTTCTAATATATGTAACCCCATAGGTTCGAACCTAGGTCGGTAGCATAGGAACCAATTTTTGTACCAATCGAAGTTACCATCTAGCAATGATTTCCGACGTCCGGATAGGTCGAATGTATGCAAAGCAATATTCTTAGAATCTTGGCCCATGGTTACCATATAATTTATTCCTATGATCAATAATGCTCAAGATAACTTCGAGTATGCTATCAAACACTCATACAAGTCATCTATATTGTATTTCAAAATTTTGCAAATCTCGTGACACCTCATGAGGATTACCCAGGCCTAGATTTTGCTAAACTGAAACACAGCGAGTCATTCTCTTTCTAAAGTTAATCAGGAGTGGTCAATCCCATCTTGACTCACACATTGACTTTATAAGTACTTGACTGTACCCTAAAATTTTTCGAACCTATATTAGAAATACAGGCAGTTCATCACCAAAGTACAGTTAGTTGCTTGCAAGTCACCATGGTGATCTCAGGTCGGAGGGACATTTATACCCATTGGCCTTAGCTAGCTACTCTTGATAGTAGAGTGCTATATTGGTCACGTTCAGTATAGATGTACTTCTACATCTTACTTGGATGCCATACTAGTATCTCCACACCACTTGGTTACAAAGATAACCAATGCAAATGGCATACAACGATCTACACTCGATAAGTTATCATCCTTATTAATAACTTATCATTTGATCATGAACAATTTTAGAACCATCTGATAAATCTTTCTTTCTTGATTGATTGTAGTTCTAAGGACTTAATCATAATTTAGGAGTTCATTTATGAAAGATAGAACTTTTATGATGAATCAATCAAATAAATATTATTATTAGATAATTGATATACTAATTTTAATCATCTACTACTTAGATGATTGGCTCTAAGACATATTTTCCAACACTATCTTCTTGGTAAGATGATCAAATCATCTTTTACTAAAAAAGGTAAATGAGCCATTGAACTCTTGAGTCTAGTACATTTAGATGTATGTGGACCCATGAGCTCAAGTGCTAGGGGTGTCTTCTTGGTAAGATGACCAAGTCACCTTTTCCTGAAAAAGGTGAACAAGCCACTGAACTCTTGAGTCTAGTACATTCAAATGTATGTGGACCCATGAGCTCAAGTACTAGAGGTGGATACTTCTACTTCATAACCTTCATAGACAATCTATCGAGATATGGGTACATCTATTTAATGAAGCATAAGTTGGAGTCATTTGAAATGTTCAAACTATTTCGAAATGAGGTAGAGAAGCAAACTGAAAGAGTATTAAAACTCTTCGATCTGATCGAGGAGATGAGTACCTTTTCAATGAGTTTCTGACATATCTAGGAGAGAATGAGATTTTCTTCTAATGGATCTCTCCTGGAATACCACAACATAATGATGGTCTGAAAGAAGGAATCAAACTCTGTTGGACATGGTTCGATCCATGATGGGGTTTGCTGGTTTGTCGATTTTCTTATGGGGATACGCGCTCAAGTCAGCTTGTTACATTCTAAATAAGTTTTCGAGTAAATCTATTAATAAAATACCATATGAGATATGAACAGGGCGTAAGCCAATGCTCTCACACCTTAGGGTTTGGGGGTGTCCAACTTATATCAAATGTTTGATGATAGACAAGCTTGAACCTAGGTCTGATAAGTATAGTTTTATAGGTTATCCAAAAGAAACCAAAGGATATTACTTCTACCTTATTGATGAGCAAAAAGTGTTTGTCAGCCTTAAGGTAGTCCTTTTAGGAAAGGAGTTTCTTGGTGAAGGAACTAATGTCTCTAAGATCAAACTTGATGAAATTTGGTAGGTGGAAGAATAGACATAAGTTGTTGATCCTAAGCTAGATCTGATTAGATCAGAACCAGATCCCATTGTAGATACACCCTTAAGATGATATGGTAGAGTACCGCATCAATCGGATAGATATTATGATTTTTTGATTCAGGATGGGGATCCTATCAAACTCGATGAAAATGATGAGGATTCGATCATCTACATGGAAGCAATGCAGAGACTCGACTCTGAGAAATGGCTTGAAGCCATAAAATCCAAAATGGAGTCTATGAAAGTCAATGATGTATGGATATTGGTTGACCCACCTGAAGGGGTAAAACCAATAAGGTGTAAGTGGATCTTTAAAAGAAAAAGGGGTGTAGATGGAAAGGTGGAAACCTATAAAACTTGTTTGGTTGCCAAGGGATCATCAACATTATGGTATTGACTATGACGAGACGTTCTCTCATGTGGCAATGCTCAAATTCATTTGAATTATGCTTGCCATAGTTGCCCATCTGGACTATGAAATTTGATAGATGGATGTGAAAATGGCTTTTCCAAATGAAGAGTTGGATGAAGAGGTGTATATGATACAGCCTGAAGGATTCACATCCGTAGATGAGTCTAAGGTGTGTAGACTTCAGAGGTCTATTTATGGATTGAAGCAGGCATCTCGGAGTTGGAACATATGATTTGATAGAACAATCAAAACGTATGGCTTTGTTAAGAATGAAGAGGAACCCTGCATATACAAGTGGGCTAATGGTCCAGCAATAGTATTCCTAGTATTGTATGTGGATTACATTTTCTTAATCGGAAATGATGTTCCTGCATTATAAGGAATAAAGATCTGGCTGTCATTATAGTTCTCCATGAAAGATCTAAGAGAAGTTTCCTACATCCCAGGGATGAAGATCTATAGAGATAGATCTAAAAGAATGCTTGGATTGTCCCAATTTACGTACATTGATACTATCCTGAAATGGTTTAGTATGGAGAATTCTAAGAAAGGCTATCTATCGATAGGCCATGAAATTTTTCTTTCAAAGAGGAATTATCCGATAACACCTCTAGAAAGAGAGCGTATGAGTAGAATACCATATGCTTCGGTAGTAGATTCTATAATGTACGCCATAACATGTACGCGATCAGATGTGGCATACTCACTAAGGATAGTGAGTAGGTACCAATTTGATATAGGAGAGAACCACTAGAAGGTTGTTAATACCAACTTGAAGTATTTGAGAAATACTAAGGACTAGGGGCTTGTATATGGTGAATCAGACTTGAAACTTATGGGGTTCATGGACTGTAGTTTTCAGTCTGACCATGATGATAGCAAAAGTTTATCGGGATATATATTTGCCCTTGATGGTGGGGCCATCTGCTGGAAGAGTTCCAAGCAGCACACTATGGCTGATTCAGTTTGTGAAGTTAAGTATGTCACTATATCAAATGTTGCCAAAGAAGCGGTGTGACTGAGGAAATTCATTACCGAGTTGGGAATAGCACCCTCCCCTGATGGTCCAGTTCTACTCTATTGCAATAGCTCTAGAGTTGTTGCTCAGACGAAGGAACCAAAGGCATACTAGTGGATAAAGCATATTTTGGACTGCTACCATCTTGTTCGAGAGATCGTGGATCGAGGTGACATCGACCTTCAGAAGATTGATGGGAAGGAAAACATGGTTGATCCATTCACTAATCTTGGTTGATCGAGCTAATCTTGGTTGTCCTCGTAACCAAGGAGTATTGAGATACTGGTATGGCATTCAAGTGAGATGTATGGATACATCTGCACTGAACATGACCAACTTTGGAGCTTTTCTCCTATCAAGATTAGCTCCGATGGAATATGGGTATGTGTCCCACCAACCTAAGATCACCATGGTGACTTCCAAGCAACTCACTCTTCTTTAGTGCCAACTACTGAATTTCTAATTCAATGATGGAAGGTTTTTGGGCACAGTCAAGTACTTAAGGAGTTGGTGCGTGTATCAAGATGGGATTGACCACTCCTCGATTGAGGAGTTGTGTTAAATGGTGTTCCAATTTAGCAAAGCCTTAGCTAGGGTAATCCTTATGAAGGGTCATAGGACTAACTATTTTGAGACACGATTTGGATGCATCTTCTAGGGTTGATAGTCAAACCCTAAAGTCATCCTATGCATAGAGATCATAGGGATGAATTATACGGTAACCATATTTGCATAGGTTCTAAATGTTGCGATTGTGACTATTCGACCTATCCGAACGTCGGATAACATTACTAGATGGTCACGTCAATTAGTACATGAAGTGGTTCCAATGCAACCGGCTTAGGTTCGAACCTGTGGAGTCACACATATTAGAGGTTCTTACCTAATCTGATGGCTATTGAAGAGTTCCATCGAGCTAGGACTCTATGGTCAAGTATCCCATTGGACTGAAACTCTTTGACCAAGAGTCCTACAGGACTGCAACTCTATGTCTTATCTATCTGAGACTCTATAATTGAGAGTCTGGACTCTGTGATCATAAGTTCCACTCATTTCGGGCATCAGGGTCAAGAGTCCCACTAGTTTGGGACTCTTCAATTAGGGTTTCATTTTGATGGGACTCTATTGTCGGGATACCCACTGAATTTGGACTCTAATTTTATGAGAGATTTTATTAGTAATTTAATCTCTAACTTACTCAATTTTATTGAGTAATTATTGTTTGTTCAAGTCCAATTAAATTGGGTTCAGTTGGGTTTGACCCAATTAGGTCACAAGTTAACCTAATCGCCGAGGAGTTCTGAACCCTGATTTGATCAGAGGTTGGGCATGATCAATTTCTATTTTTATTAAGATATAATTGAGCCTAATTAAGCCTAAATGTGTTGGGTTTAATTTAGTCTAGTTGAACCTAACTAATTTTGATTGGGTTGGTTCAGTTGGTTGAAGTTTAGAATTCAAAGACTAGTTTGACTAGTCTTCCCATGCGCCACATTTAAACCCCATGCCCCATTTAAATTCTGAATTAATTCTCTCATACCTTTTTTCCCATGCACATAAGAAGTTTTGACTGGTCTTTCCACGTCCTCAAGGGATAAGTTAGGGTTAGTTGCCATTCAAATTCAAAAAAGAGTTTGAATTTGGATCAGCAACAACCATATCTTATCCCTGCCCCACCTCAACTTTTGTGCACCTATTATCTCCATGTGAAAGGTATTTCTCATGGATTTTTTTCTTGTTGAAGAGTGGGCACACAACTCCTTCACTCATCCCAAATAATTTTGAATTAGTTTGGATGAAGTTTGAATTAAAAAGAAGTTTTGAATTCAAACAAGCGTTCAAACTAGTTTTTGGTTCCCCACATGCATAGAAGTTGTTCTTTGTGTAAATATTAAAATAAAAGGTTTTTGGGATGTGTGCCAACACCTATTTTAAAGAGAGGACTTCCGTGAGATTCATTTGGTGCATGGGAAGAGGCTTCAATCATCTTCAAGAGAGAGAAAACCAAAGAAGAAAGGATGCAAGTCAAGAGAGAGAAAACCAAAGAAGAAAGGATGCAAGGATTTTAGGGTGAGTGCAGTCCTAGGTATTTGACCTAGGTTTCGAGAAGCCATTGCATGAGCTATGATTGTCCAAAGCCCACGAAACTTCAGAGAGAACCTCCCCTGCCTCTCTATTATGTCTACCCACAACTTAGAGTATCTGTGAAGCCTGTAGATGAAGATCGAAGCTATTCAATCAAAACAGCCCCTGAGAGACTCTAGTGTCGAGTTAGCACTCGTGGGGAGCCGATCAGGACCAGGAGCATCATGTGGACGATCCGTGTAGGCCGAACATTTGTGTGGCTGCATCATGACCAGTGGACCTCCTTGACAAAGATCAAATCATGGTGATCAACTATCCATAAAAAAGGTATTGTGTTCTGAACATATTAATGTAGTAAATAGTTTGCTGCATAGTTTTATTTTTCAGATCTATATGAATGCATACATATTATGTTTAGATCCTTAGTGTAGGGTTTAATATTTTGATATGATCAGTAGATAATTAATTAGATTAATTATTTTTTCTATTACATCTTTGCTATTTTTAAAAATTTTTTTGAAAGTAGCACTGCAAATCCTGCACTGCATCCTTCAGAGTCCTTATTGGGTCAAATTCTTATACTAGGAAAGAACCAATTTGGCAACTAGTTGGGGTGCCCAACACATAGGCACCCCCTCCTATGTTTTTGGCATGGACCACCAACAAATGTTGCACAAAATTCTCCTTTCCATCAAACAAAAAAAAGAAACTAGGGAGAGGAGGGCGGCATGCATGGGAGGAGTTTTAGTTTGCTAAAACTCTATCCAAAGAAAAGTTCAAATCAAATTCAAACTTTTTTCTTTGACTAAGTCCACTACTAATTGCCATAAAAGAGAGAAGGGAAGAGTAGGCATGCATGATGATCAGGGAAAGAGGGTTTTTGTTGCACAAAATAGAGAGAGTGGGCTTAGGGGGCGTGGGATATAGGTGGCGCAAGATAAATGGATCCTAGTCTTACTAGGATACCATGTTTGACTTGATCAAACATGGTTTCTCAAACCAAATCAAACTAGAATTAATTCAATTCAAGTAAATTAGATCTTAAACTAATTAAGGACATAACTAAATTAGATTAAATTAGATTTAATTTTGATTAAATTTTCTAATCAAATTAGAAAATTGGATTGACATAAGTCCTAGCGGAACTAGGACTAGTTCTTCCTTATACTTGACTTATCCAATAAACCAATTGGACTTGATCCAATCAAGTTCAAATCAAATCTAATTAAATCATATTTAATTACACTTAATCTCAATCCTTTGGCTTAGTCAATTAAAATAATTAGAAATTAAATTGCTAATCAATCCTCCTATAATACTTGCACTAGGTTAAACATCAATCATATTGATCTTTCAATCTTAGAACGATTCTTAATCATTGATCAACCATCCATTCAGATCATGAACTCTAATATCCATGACCCCATAGGTCTGAACCTAACTTGGTAGCATAAGAATTGCTCATAGGACACCTCAGAGTTTAACTATCAACTCTGATCAGGCTGTCTACATTGTATTTCAAAATACCAAATCCATCTTATGAATTACCTTGTTCAAGATTTTGCTATATTAAAATATAGTGGTACATTCTTCTCCAACTCTTGGAGTGGTTAATTCCATCTTGATCACACACCAACTTCGTAAGTACTTGACTGTGCCTAGAAATCTTTCGTTGCTAAATTAGAAATTCAGTTAGTCCAGTACTAAAGCATAGTGAGTTGCTTGCAAGTCACTGAGGTGACTTAAGTCTAAGGGACACTTATACCTATATCCCATTAGAGATATTCTCAATAGCAAAATGCTCTAGAGTTGATCAGTGATGATGTATCCCTATATCTCATCTGTATGTCATACCAGTGTCTTCACACTTCTTGGTTAGGAGGATAACCAACCTATATGGCATACAGCTATCTACACTCGATAGACGCTGTCGTCCTTATTAACAGCCTATCATTTGGTCATGAACCAGTTTAAGGACTAATCAATAAATCCTCTCTTTATCAAACCTAAATAGTCCTAAGGACTTCGTCACTACAATGGAGTTCGTTAGAAGATGAAAAATATTGAAAATATATTTTATTAATTAATGAATCAATTATAATTACAATATAGCTCAACCATCAACAAGCTGATGATTAGTTTTGGAACACATTTTTCATTAGTAACCTCGACCATAAACCATTGGCTATCTTCTCATCCAACATGCCATACAGCACCTCATCTGCCAGACAAGCTCTAATCATGGCACATACCCTTTTCTCCAAATAGAAAACCACATTCAGTTTTGTTTACTACTGTCGAGCCAGCTCTGTCAGTAGCCAAGTTGGCTCTACTGCATCTCATCCAAACCCTATCTTCTGTCTGTCTGAGATAGCCAGCTCGACTCCATCCTGAGCCAGCTCGATTGGATAGTCGAGCCAGCCCGCTTATGTGTCAGCCCCTTATCTTGGTTGACTCTTCTCCTGGCTTTGATCCTTTGCTCCATCTTATGTTTCAAATCTTTGGAGCACCTACCAAGCCCCCTCAAGATCCTCACATCTAAACCTTCTGCCCATGCAGGGCTACACACTGCCTTCATCTTAGGACAACTATTATCCTAACCCTAGGATCACACCTGTCCTAGTCTCCTAGAGCCAACACCCTGGCTCCTCCCATGGCCCCCTAAGGCTTGGGAGCACCACACCAAATCCTACATCTAGGAGAGAATGGGATTCTCTTCCAACGGACTCCTCCTAGAACATTACAACATAATGGTATATTTGAAAGGAGAAAATAGATCCTATTAGACATTGTTCATTCCGTGATGGGCTTTGCCATTCTATCGATCTTCTTCTAGGGATATGTGCTTGAATTGGCTTGTTATGTTCTTAATAGGATTTTAAGTAAGTTTGTAGCTAAAATGCCATATGAGGCATGGAGAGGGCATAAGCCAATACTCTCGCTCCTTAGGATTTGGGGGTGTCTGGTTTATGCCAAACATTTAATGATAGACAAGCTTGGACCTAGGTCTGATAAGTATATTTTTATTGGATATCCGAAAGAAATCAAAGGGTATAATTTCTACCTTACTGATGAACAAAAGGTGTTCATCAGCTTTAAGGCAATATTTTTAGAAAAGATGTTCCTTGGTGAAGGAACTAATATCTCTAAGATCAAACTTGATGAAGTTTGATAAATTAAAAAGTTGATATAAGTAACTGAATCTGAACCGAATTTGATTAGATCAAACCTAAAGCCCTATGTACTTGCACCCTTAAGGAGATTTGGGAGAGTACTGTTTGGTATTGTATCCTAAAGCCAATCATCTAGGTTATAGATCGTTGAGCTGTATATAATTTATACTTGAATTATAATTGAATGAAATTATTATTCTTGTATTTCATCACTCTTGTGCATCTTCCTATAATGAACTCTTCTATGATAAAGTCTTTAAGACTACTAAGACTCGACAAAGAAGAATTTATCGTTTAGTCCTTGAACCTGATCATGATCAAATGATACGTTCTTACTTAGAAGGACAACATTTTTCTAGTGTAGGTTGCTGTGTGCCATATGAGTTGGTTGTCCTCTTAACCAAGGAGTATAGAGATACTGGTATGGCATGCATGTAAAATATAAGGATATATTTCACTGATCGTGATCCAACTGTGGAGCTCTCTATGAAGGAAATAGATCTAGGATTTTAGGATTAGATTTTGAAACTTTTCCAAATCTACATGGTGGAAGAGATAAATTAATCAAATTAATTCATAAGTACATAAGAAATAGCCCTAGATCTAGGATCTTATTACATGATTAAAGCATGTAACTAAATCAAAAATAAAAAGATGATAAATATTTATGTCAATCATATCAACATAAACTACACCAGATCAAGTCAAGGTATGTAATAGGGAGATCATATCATCCTTACCTTTACAAGTCAAGTTTCTTAACTCTTTGATCTAGGCCTGAGGTTGATACTTCAAGCTGCACATACATCCGATCTCTACAGATTATCTACACGAACCCTCGATCACTCATCATAAATCATATGCCCAAAAATCAGCACAGTATGCTAGTACTATACTGATCGTTCTTCAACGATCGATTTGGATCTTTCTTCTTCAAAACCTAGACTCTCCAACTTTCAAAAGGAAGGAGGAAGACTTGTGAATTTGAGACATCTCTCCAAAACTCACAAAAGATGGAGGAAAAAATCTAGAGGAAATTCCAAGAAGAAGACCCTTATTCTTCCTTGTTTCTCTCACCAAGAAACTAGGATTGTATCTTCTCAAAACCCCACGCCCAAGCCTGATTGCACCCAGATTTTTTCATGCCCAAAGCTCCCTCTCTTAGGTCTTAAACATCACAAAAAATCAGACCCTAAAACCTCTTTTATAGGGAGTTAGGATAGAGTCCTTGTCTAGGTCAAATACCTAGCAAGGAATGTCCAAAAAAGGCAAGAAAAGGGGCGCCCAAGAGTTGGGCGCCCCCTCCTTTTTCTTTGGTGTGGACCACCAGGAATTGTTGCACAAAAGCTCCCTTATTTTCCAAAAAAATTAGAGAAAAATATTAGGGGTTTTGGCAGCACAAAAGGATAGGTATTTTGATTCCAACAAACTCGATCAAATAGAGTTTGAATTCAAATATTCTAATCAAATTTGACTTGGTCCACAACTACTTGCCATGTAAGAAAGAAGGGAGGGAGTTTGGCACATGTGAAGGCCTAGGAAGAGAAGTTTTCATGCACAAAATAAAGAAAAGTGGGTGTGGAGGGCGTGAGGAATCTTTTGGCGCAAGGAAAGGAAAGTCCTAGTCTCACTAGGACTTCAAATTTGACTTGGTCCAACTTGATCTTTGGACCAAATTAAATCAAATTTAATTTAACCCAATTAGAATAGATCTTAGTTCATCCAAGACCCTAATTAAATATGATTTAATTTTAATTAAATTAGAGATTGGGTTCATACAAGTCCTAATTGAATAGGACTCGTTCTTTCTTGTAATTGGATCATCCAATAAATCAATTAGACTTGATCCAATCAAATCCAAATAAAATCTAATTAAATTATATTTAATTTAAATTAATTTTAATTTTTTGGTTTAATTAAATTAAGATAATTAGTAATTTAATTGCTAATCGATCCTCCTACAATACTTGCACTAGGTCAAGCATCAATCGTACTGATTGTTTAACCTAAGAATAATTCTTAATCATTGATCAACCATCTAATCAGATCAAGAACTCTTATGTGTGTGACCTTATAGATTCAAACCTAAACTGATAGTATAGAAATAAATTTTTGTATAAATCAAAGTGACCATCTAGCAATGGTGCCTGATGGTCGAATAGGTCAAATGTGTAGAACAATATCCTTAGAACCAATATGGATATAGTTTTTATATAATTCATCTCCTTGATCAAAATGCTCATAGGACACCTTAGAGATTAATTATCGATCTTGATTAGGTTATCTATATTGTATTTCAAAATATCAAATCCATTTCATGAATTATCCTAGCCAAGGTTTTGCTATATTGAAATACAGTGATACATTCTTCTCCAACTCTTAGAGTGGTCAATCCCATCTTGATCGCTCACCAACTTCACAAGAACTTGACTATGCCCAGAAACCTTCAGTTAGTCTGGTATCAAAGCATTGTGAGTTGCTTGCAAGCTATTATGATGATCTCAGGTCAAAAAGATATTTATACCTATATTCCATTAGAGCAATTCTTGACAACAGAATACTCTAAAGTTGGTCATTTTCAGTGATGATGTATCCTTACGTCTCACTTATATGCCATACTAGTGTCTCCACACTCCTTGGTTAAGGGGACAACCAACCTATATGGCATATAATGACCTATGCTTGATAAACATTATCATCCTAATTAACAGTATATCATTTGATTGCAAACTATTTAAGAACTACTCAATAAATCCTCTTTTTATCAAAACTAAATAGTCGTAAGGACTTTATCACAACATTAGAGTTCATTCAAAGATATGGACTTTGTGATGAAAATGCCAAAATAAATATTTTATTCATTAATAAATCAATTATAATTGCATGGTAGCTCAACCATCAACAGGCTAATAATTGATTTTGGAATATATTTTTCAATACTCTGTTATCAAGAGTTGCTCGCAAAGGATATGAGTATAAGTATCCATTAGACTTGAGACTACCATGATGACTTGCAAGCAACTCACTGTACTTTGGTACTAAACTACCTAAATTTTTAATTCAATGATTCAAGGTTACTGGGTGCAGTCAAATACTTATTTAGTCAATGTATGAGTCAAGATGAGATTGAACCCTCCAAGTGTTGGAGCAGATGCATCACTATATTTTAATTTAGCGAAACCTCAACTAGGGTACTCCATATGATAGATATTGAAACTTTAAAATACACTGTAGATGATTTTCAGGATTGATAATTAAATTCTAGATTATCTTTTGAGCATTTACGTCAAGGGGATGGATTATACGGTAACCATATATCATAGGTTCATGAATATTGCGATGCGACTATTCGACTTATCCAGACATCGGATACCATTGATAGATGATCACATCAATCGGTATAGAAATAGATTTTTGCACTACTAGATTAATGTTTGAACCTATAGGATCACACATAATAAGAGTTCCTACCTAATCTAATGACTGATCAAGAGTCTTAATGGTTTGAGACTCTGTGGTCAAGAGTCCCACTAGACTGGGACTCTATGACTAGAAGTCCCACTGGACTAGAACTCTACCTTCATGGATCCTACTAAATTGAGATCCTAATATTATTAGAAGATTAATTAATAATTTAATTACTAATTAGCTTAATTTGATTGAGCGATGAGAATTTGATCACATCTGATTGAATTTGATTCAATTTGGTTTGACCCGATTAGGTCATAAGATGACCTGATCTATGACTTGATCACTATAGGAGATTCGATCCTGATTTGATTTGGACCTGAACTCAACTAATATTTAATTTAATTAAAATTTAATTGGATTGGATTAATTCTAATTTGATTAAGTTTATCTTAGTCTAATTGGGTCTAGACAGGTTGGTTTGAATGAAACTAATTTGGAAAAGTCAACAGGTTCAATTTGATTTTCTCCCTGCACCCCCTTTGACCATGCCCTCTTCTATTTTTTGCATGAGATTTCTCATGCAGAAATGAAATGTGTGCCCTCAATTCTTTCTCCCTTTGACCTGGTCTAAATGTTGGATGAGGATTAGATCACTTGAATTTTGAATTCAAAGTGATTGGTTGAAACAAGTTCAGCCACCTCTCTCTCTTATCTATTCCCCATGCCCCCTGGTTTTGTCGCACTCACAAATTTTTAGAGAAAAATTAGTGTGGGTGCATAGAAGAAGAGTCCTTTATGTGTCAAACTCTTGGGGTTGGCATTATGATGTGGATAAGCCACTCTTCTGAATTTTGATTTGGATGGGAGGTTGGAAAAAGTTCAACCTCCAACCCTTATCCTCCCACACGTATAATCCACTATAGTCGCCCATTTGAAATCTAAAATTTTTCTTGGGCATGTGTGATTGAGAGTAGAGTCTTCTAGGGAGTGAATACTAGAGTGGGGCACCCTTCTTTGGGCATGAAAAATTTAAGGAGAGAGAGTGAGGAACCTATGCACCATATTCTCTATCTTATCCCACGCTCCCACTTAACTAATTTCAGGAGTGTGCATGTGATTTTTGTGAAAGTGTTTCATAGAAAATAAAGTCTAGGCATGAGGTCATTTGTTGGTCACAAAAGGTCTGATAGTGGGGACTCCAGGGTTTTGGGTGTGGGTAGCCCTAGGGTTTTGACCTAGGGTTCGGGAGGAGAGTTTGAGTGCAATGAGCATCGGATGGTCACCAAAATTCCCACACTACTTTCTTATCATCCATTCTATGTTCTTTGACATTTTGGAGCATCCAAAAGTTTAAGAGAAGGTGGTCCATCAGATCGACCAAGATCGACTGTCGAAGGTTCCGATGAGGAGGTAGCACTCTGGTGGAGCTGGTTAGAACCAAGAGTTCCATGTGGACAAACTGTAGAAGCCAGATGACTCTATAGCTGCATCACGATGCATGAAGCTACTTTTCAACCAATTCAAATTGTGGAGTTCAGCTATCTGTTCTCAGATATCATGTTATGAACACGAGTCGATCAGCAAATATAATTTACTGATCGAATGCATTTAATTTTCTATTACACATAAGCATGTCTAGATCCTAGTGTAGAATTTTTGATTAGATCAATGCATGCATAAAAATTAATATTAGATTATTTTTTAGCTTTTGCTATAATTTAAATTTGAAAAAGTTTTGAAAAGTAGGCTTAAAACCCTGCATAGTTTCCATCATTGGTATAAGAGCTAGGTTGCTTGACATATTTATATGTTAATTAAAAAAATTAAATGTTAGCATATATGATATGTTTTGATCTACATAACTTAGTAATCGAGGATGAATGAGCCACTATGCCATCTGATCATAAGGGATAAGTACTGTTTAAAGGCCATCTCCTTTCATTCAGTGGGGATCCCTTGTGGCGGTAGGGATGCCATCATAAACTCATTTATTAAGATGAACAGTGAAAGAATTTTTATTATTAAAATTATTTTAATATAAATATTAAACATGAATAAGTTTAGATTCAATCTAAAAGGTGATTCATGGTTTAATTTTTATGATGCTTTATTTTCTGTTATGAAACTATCAATAGGTTGTTGTTTATGAAATGAGCTAACCTATTTCTGAAATGAGTCAACCCATTTAGTGAACAAAAAAAATAAAAAGTCTTTCAAAATTTAAAAATTATTTTCAAAATGCCGAACCCCAATCCATCAATTCAAAACTTAATTAAAAGAATTAAGTATTATCTAGTAGGATCTAGAATTATGAATTAAAGATCCTAAGATAAAAGCATAAGACTATGAGTTAAAGGATTAGATGAATTAGGTTCATTAATTGGATTAGACCTAAAGTTAGTTAAAGAATGGACTTAACTAGAGTAATTGATCAAAGCTAATCAAATCTTGAATTAGAATAGGTCAAGGACACTCTAGCTTTAACTTCAATAGTTATAGTTGGACAAGTCTATGTCTTTAATAAGGACCAAGATGAACTTGATTCTTGGCTAAGCGGTCGAGCCCAAAATTACTAGATTGATCAGATTGAACCTAATTAACCGGTTGATGTCTAAGATAAATTTGGTAGTTTAGACTAGTGATTTTTAATTGGAAGCTACTCGCACTAATTCAATCTTTGATGAGTTAATGGTATATCCCTTCCACTGATCTCACTTATCTGACCGACATGGTCGATTAGAATTTGATTAGATCACTTAATGATTTAAGCTAACCCATGTCATTAGAAATCAGTTTGACTAATTTCAATTAGTAAGACTGAATTTGATGCCGATGGACTGAATTTGATCTTAGTCCTTGATCAGAATGCGATGTTGTCGTTAAGAAACCATGTTTATTAGTTTAATCCAACATCTTAAAATAATTAAAAATATGTAGATAGTAGTAAGTCGGATCGAATCCACAGGAAAGATAGTATTTTTAGATTTAAAATATTTAATTTTTTAAAAAGAAAAAGCAAAAAAATTAAAAATAGAATTTGAAGTCAAAAACTAAAAATTAAAATTATAAAATAAAAATTAAATTATGTAGAAAAATAAATTTGGTACTAAGACCTATTAGTTAGATCTTAGCATCTACTTGCAGAAAAATAAAAAGCAATAATTAAAATGCAAAAATTAAATTATAATAAAAATAAAGAGCATAAAATTAAAGAACATAAAAATAAATATTACATTAATTAAAATTTTAGAATCTAAATACATCAAATTTAAAAAGAAGAGAAAATAAAATAGCCTGATCTCTAATCTTGGATCGGCATTAGTGGAAAGATGGTGTAGAAGCCCAGCTTTTCCTCTCGGCACTAGTTGCCTCGAAGCAGCCATTAACCCAGAGCTTGGCTTCACCCTATACCAAAGCTTCATCTTGATCGAAGATGTCGATTTCTAGAGGCCTGGGGTCCTTTTTGTAGAGCTAGGAGGGCTGGAGAGTTTTCTTCTGGGCAATATGGGACTAAGGAGCTCTTTGATCATCAAAATATGATGAAATTCAAGTGAAAATTAGATTAAAAGGAGTTCTAGAAGAATTCTGCTACTTTGGATGAAATTTGGCCATTGATAAAAATCCAACGGATCATAAATCATCAAAATCGAATGCATATCGAGTCAAATCAGGTCAGATTAAATTCTAGCCATTCGATTGAGTTAATCAGGAGAAAATTTGGCCGTCAGATCAAGTTTTAGATGTTTTAATCAAGTTGGAAGCTTTCTAGATTGTTGGATCTTCATCAGTTAGTTTCTTGATTGTCGGATCATACCAGATCGTTGATGGAATTCGAATCAAATCCGAAAATAACCACCACCATCCGATCTTGACCGTAATCAACCAGATCCGTCCGATCGTGCCTTTACTATTCCCATGGACCGCGTGGACCGGCTGCATTGCACACTACAACCAATCAGCGCCTCCTATCATTGGGTGAGAAGTCAAAAATGTCCTGTAAGCCATGATAGATTTTCTGTGAATCCTTTAAGGATCTAGGTCCACCATGTGTCGCTCTGTGATTTGCTGATTTCTGTCGAGCAGGTGGTTCACACCTAGATCGTGGACCGACGGACGGCTTCCATGGTTGAGTCAGCTTGCATGGCTGGCTTGGCACGCTGGCTTCATTGGCTTGGCTTGGTGTGCCGGCTTAAGCCGACTGAGCCATTTTCTTTTTTTATTTAATTTTTATTTATTTTATTTTTTTAGAAATTTATATCTTCTCCATTTTAATTTTATTTTGCTTAAAACTTATTTTATTGTAATAAAAAAAATAAGTTATTTCCATTAATAATAAAATTTAATTTTTTAATTTTATTTTTTAAATTAATTTTTTAATTAATAAAAATATAAATTTCTTAAAAATATGTATTAATTAATTAATAATTCTTAAAAATTAATATAAATTAATTAATAAATTAATATTTTTATTGGTGAATTTATGGTACTTATCACACCCTCCAATTTAAGCTTTGTTCATCCTCGAGTAAAGAAAGAATTTAGTTTTAAAGACCTTTTAACTTTAGAGTTTTGAATTTTACTTAAGCAATTTTCAAAATGGCCATTGATATACAGTAGAGTATAAGTAAGATATATCATTAGGATATTAATACTTATCAATAAAAGAATTAAGTAAAGAACATTAAATTTTTTTGAACTTTTTCTAAATTATCCCATATTTATCTCTGATTTGTCTAAACTTTCATATAGGCAAGTGTATTGCTACTTCCATCCTTCATTTATTGATTTTTATTTTTACATTGCCCACTTTTTGAGGTGAATATTATTGCTTACTTAGGCAATGGGATCCGATTATTTAGTGGAAAACCAATATTTTTTTTTTTTTTTTTAAAATTGTACCACTAGGTACAATGTATTTAATCCATGTAGCGAGTCTTGGGCTAATGACTTCCAAACTAGTTGGCTTTAGGGCACTAGGTATAGAATACCCCTCAGGCTAACTAGCTCAAATCAAATAGACTATGAGTTAAGACTAACTTTACAACAAGCTTCTTTGCCCTTTCCATCTTTTGATGCAAAACTCAATGCTTACATAGGCAAAGAGCCCCGATTACTCAGTGAGAAGTACTTAAAAACTATTTTATTTTAATTTTTTTATTTGAAGAAACATATAGTTACCCAACACAAGCCCATAAGAAGTATACTTTTCTTTGATGCTAGTAGAAAAAATTAGAAATGCTCAAAGAAAAAAAACTTTTAATCTTCTAGACTTAACTCTTTATTGGATTTTTTTAATACTTGATTCCTCAATATCTCATAGATTCTCTAATCTGTGTATCAATTTTCTTTTAAAAATGCTTAGTTTAATTCAATTCTTAAGCATAATCAGGTGTCTAAATACTAAATACTAACTTTTTTTTGAGGACTTAAAATTTTAAAATTTTTATTTTTCTCTCCTCCAACTTAATCGACATTATCCTCAATGGAGTAGAAAAACAAAGGGTGTAATAAAAAATATAAAAGAATACATCTGACTTAGTATATTTTTGGTCCAGCACATGCCTTTAAAAATTTGAGCTCTCCCTCCAACTTATTAAAATTATCCTAAAAAAAAATCAACTGAAAAGATAAATTAGACTAAAAAAACTAAATATTTGGTTACCTCCTAATAAGTGCTAAGTTTACCATCTCCAGCCAGACACAATGCAGCTTACTATCCTATGTCAAATATTGGATGGACAAAGTCCAATGATTTTGGATTGCCAATCTTAGGAAGATAATTTATAATCCTATTATTGATATATTCATTATTAATTTTAGGGACATAATTTATGACCCTATTCTCAGACCCATGTTTATTAAGAATTTCTCCTGTTTGTTCTTCTAAAATACTCATGAATTGAGTTTTTGTATTAGGAGTTAAGTTTGATTCAATGGGTGTTGGAAGGGTGACTAAAGGTGGTTTTAATTTTGGAGGTAAATTAATATGATCTTATTTAAACAACTCCATTGATATTTCATTGCATGCCTCTTGATTTTTGTAAGAAGAATCAGCTTCTAGGATTGAACGAAATAGGACATTAGGTTTATAAGTGTTGGATAAATTATTTATTCTCTTTTTTCCTATATCAATCTCATTTAAATTGAAACTAGCATCAGTACTAATTTTTGGCTCAGATTCTTCTATGTGGTTAGTCTCAGTACTAACCCATTCCTCTAAATTTTTATTTTGGCTAGCATCAATACTAGCCTCTTTAACCTGATCTTGGTATGGGTCCATAAGAATCCTATAGCCTTTAAGTTCAGGAATTACTTTGACATTCTCAAATTAGGGATTCTTAAGTGAGACATTAAATTGATAACTTGGTCCAGGTAGTTGGTGGACATTAAGTGGATTATTTGAAATTGGTAGGCTCGATAGTTGATCTAGTTTTCTCCTCGTGTTAGACTTAACTAGTTGTCCAATTTGAGCTACTAGCCTAACGATAGATTGTTGTTGAGTCAGAATCAATTATTGAAGTTGGTTAAATCTATCATCGCTAGATTAGTCTATTGAGGAGGTGGGTATGAGGGCTAATTATGATGTGGTGGCTGGAAAGTCTTACTAGGCTAACCTCTGTTATAAGCATAGTTCTAGTATTGAGGTCTATTTTGATAATTTTGCACTGATGGAGTTTTCGTCTGAGCCTAAGTCTGTTATGATTTCCAAGAAAAATTGGGATGGTTTCTCCAACCAGAGTTATATGAATTTGAAAATGGATCATTAACCGGCTTAGAGTAGCCTTTAGCAACTTGGACTTGCTCTTGGATAAAAGGTGGAAACTATGCAGTCATGGGACATTCACTCACATGATGGGTTGGGCTAGCATAGATTGAATAAATCTTCTGATAATTAGAAGATGATGTGAATTATGTAGGAGATTATTGACCTAGGGTTAGGACTTGATCTAATTTCTGAGCAAAAAAGTCCACTTTATTTATCAAATTTGAATCAGTTTTAGGACTAGATTCAAGATGTTTAAATTCATGGATCCCTACCCAGGTTTGGTAGAAAGATAACAAAGCATGGTTAATTGAGTTTTCACTCAAAATTTCAAATAAGGTATAGACTTCATCCTCACTCTTGTTCATGAATGCACCTCCATAGATTGCATCTACCATCTGTCTGTATTGGTCTCCTAAATTCTCATAGAAAGCTTGAACTATTTACCACTTAGATAGACCATGATGTGAGCATTTTCTAAGAAGTTCCTTAAGTCTCTCCCATGACGCATGAATTTATTCCCCTGAAAGCTGAGCAAATCCAGTGATAGCTCGCCTCATAGTATTGGTTCGACCTATGTGGTAAATTCTTTTAAGAAATTCACTTTGCAAGTTAGCCCAAGTTTTAATTGGTCTCCCTATTGTGCCAAGCCAGTACTTGGCTTTGTCTTTTAATGATAAGGAAAATAAAATTAGTTTGAGGGCATCATTAGTTAAATTTTGAATTCTCACCATAGAGCAGATTTCTAAGAATTCATCTAGATGTTTATGAGGATCTTCATTGGTGTTCCTATAGAAAGATGGAAGCATCTGGATTGTAGTCAGCTTGATCTCATAGTGGGTAGCATGAATTTCAGATAATTGGATACAAGTCGATGGATTATAGATGGAAGGAATAAAGTATTCCTTCATCTGCTTAGGTGGTTCTCTAAAATTTTTAGCCATTTGGTTATCAGATTTAATATAATTTAGCCTTTTAATTTTATGGTTGGGTTCAATTAGATCAGGTAAAGCAATTTTCTATCGTGCATGCACTAGTGCAATCCTAACGTGTGGTTCAATAAAAAAATTAAAATATTTTTTATATTTTTTTATTATTTTATTATATTAAAAATTATTATTTTATTATTTTAATTATTAATTTTAATTTAATTTAATTTAATTTAATTTATTTTAATTATCATTTTTAATATTTTTTTAGTTAGTTTAATTTAATTTTTATTTTATTTTTAGAAGAAGAAAGAAAGAAAAGTTCTAAAGAAGAGGTCCTAAGGAGTCCTAGAACTAAGAAGAGAGAGAAGAATTAGGCTTAATTAGGTTTGATGTTGGTTAGCAATCAAATTGTTCAATCAATCCTGACATGCTTATCCTACATCTAGACAGCTCCTAACAGCCAAGGTCACCTTTGAGCCCTCCAAGTGTAAGATCAACCAATCAACTGGTCAGATAAGTGTAAGATCAATGGGAGTCCTCCCGTTGCTTGCCTCAGACACCAATTATACTTGGCCAGGTAAGTTAATGGAACCAATTAGAAACCACCTTCCTTCGGGCCCAATCATTTCTGAACCATTTTTTTAGATATTAGTCAAATTGATTAACCCTTACCTGGTTCAACTCTTAGGGTTCCTTATCCTATTGAGCTCGAGTTCTAAGGGCTGATGTCTAATTGATTTTAAAATTAAAGGCTTAGATCAATGCAGGATGCTGGTTGGTTGTTTGTGAGCCAAGAAAGGATGATCAAATTCCCACCTTATCTTATTTAATTGGATTGTGCCCTTAATTTGGTTTAATATGAATATGCACAAAAAAATTTCAATCAAAGGGCTCTATGCAATTTAAACTAGTTGCATGTAACTATTTAAATTCTGAAAGGCTTACCTTGCCTCCAGCAATCACCAGAAAAAATAAAAATAAAACTAATATGATGCATGCTCTAAATAGTTAGGATTTCTAATCTTGTCATGAGATTTTTAATTAGATTTAAGTGGATATATTTTTTAAAATTTAATTTAAAAATAAAATAAATAAATAAATAAGGACTAGGGTTTGGATTGATCTCACCAAGAAAAACTAAATGATTTGTTCCATGCCCTAGTTCTTTTTGTTCTTTAACCTCTTTTTCTGCAAAATAAAAAAAAGTTAGCAAGCAATATTTACTAGAAATTAAAAATTTTATTTATATTTTATTTATAGAAAAAATCAAAGAGATCAAAAATTTAATGTCTGTGCCTTCTTCGATAATGATGCCAAAAACTTGATAAGATCGCGATGCTGTTGTTAAGACACCGTGTTTATCAGTTTAATCCAACTTTCTAAAATAATTAAAAATGCGTAGATAGCACTGAGTCAGGTCGAATCCATAGGAAAGATAGTATTTTTAGATTTGAAATCTTTAATTTTTTTAAAAGAAAAAAAAAGAGTTTTGAAATTAAAAGTGAAATCAAAAAATAAAAAGTAAAAATTAAAAGGTGCAGGAATTTAAACTTGGTACTAAAATCTACTAATTAGATCTTAGCATCTACTTGTAGTAAAATAAAGAATAATAATTAAAGTGCAGAAGCCAAAAAGCTAGCTAGTGAAGATCCAACAGTCGAGAAAGCTTCCAACTTGATTGAACATCCAAAACTCAATCGGATGGCCAGAATTTAATCCGACCCGATTTGAGCCGATACGCATCCAATTTTGATGATTTTTTGTTTGTTGAATTTTTATCAATAGCCAGATTTCATCCAGAGCTACAGAATTCGTCCAGGACTCCTTTTAATCCAATTTTCACTTAGATTTCTCCATATTTTGATAATCAAAGAGCTCCTTAGTCCCACACTGCCTAGAAGAAAACTCTCCAGCCCTCTTAGCTCTACAAAAAGGACCCCAATCCTCTAGAAATTGACATCTTTGATCAAGGTGAAGCTTTGGTACAGGATGAGGTCAGGCTCTGGGTTAATGGCTACTTCGAGGCAACTAGTGTCGAGAGGAAAAGCTACGCTTCTACACCATCTTTCCACCACTGCCGATCCAAGATTTAAGATTAGGCTATTTTATTTTATTTTCTCTTCCTTATAAATTTCATGTATTTAAATTATAAAATTTTAATTAATGCAATATTTATTTTTATGTTCTATAATTTTATGCTCTTTATTTTTATTGTAATTTAATTTCTACATTTTAATTATTACTTTTTATTTTTCTATAAGTAGATGCTAAGATCTAACTAGTAGATCTTTATTTTTATTCTGTTGCCAAGTTTACTTTTCTGCATAATTTAATTTTCACTTCATAATTTTAATTTTTAATTTTTAATTTTTAATTTTATTTTCAATTTTTTTTCTTTCTTTTAAAAATATCAAAGATTTTAAATCTAAAAATACTACCTTCCCTGTGGATTCGACCCGACTCACTACTATTTATGTAATTTTAATTATTTTAAGAAGTCAGATTAAACTGATAAATACGGTGTCCTAATGACAACATCACATTCTTATCAGTCCTCATCTATTTACATGGTTAAGTTAGTGGGAGGATTTGACTTGGTAAAGTTAGTGGGAGTAAATTGATCCATATTTTCTCTATCCTTAAGTTACATGTAAATTAAATCCTCTAAATTATTAGGTCCTTAAAAATATTAAAGTTATAGAGATAACTGAGTCATAGCTATTAGATATGTATGCCCCAGAAGCTAGAATTGGCTGACACTTGTTATACACTTCTAAGGGCAAAATTATAATTTTGACTATAAATAATAAAATAGATTATTTTCTATCATAATGTGTATTTAGTGTCTGTGATACATTCCTTGAGTTAATGGTAATAATAATTCTTATTTTCAACAGTTGAAAATTTAAGACATGAATTTTCATTATTAACTCATAAAATACTTTCGACCGTAGGATCATCATGAGGATGGTGATTGATCCAGAAGGTTGGTGTACAATCACTTTTCTATAGCAGATGAGTATTGAGTCTACGATGTAGAGACATCAGAGTGAGAGTACAGATACTTGTTAGAGAATGAGGACACTGAGCGTGACCACCTCGAGCAGTCATAAGAAAGTCTACCTTCTCATCGATGATTGGCTCAAAGCTGTAGTAGTTTGTCTGGTTGTTTGATCTGAGGTGCATCGATAGTTTACCTTGAGGGTATTATAGTTTGACTACACCATGACTCGATCTTCTATCCATTCAGAATCCTGAGGTGTATGTTGGCTATAGCATGTTCATTATAGGAATTAGATTGCACCAAGAGAGAATCTATCTATCTCGATACATGAGAAGTAGTCCTATGATGATCATGAGAATCAAGTCCATAAGCCCATGGCCTTGGCAGAGTGAAATAATAGAAAGAGTTTCTATTAAGGTCTTCACCTTAACCCTAATCTGATCGGGGCTCAAGATAGAATAACTTAATCACACATATAACTGCACCGAGAGGTTCATTTTCAGTTCTGATGGGTTGCCACCATATACTGCTACGTGTCACTGGTAGATTTTGAGAGCAATTAGAATGATTTGGATGATCGATCATTCTAGTTGTCTGAATCAGAAAAGTTTTGATAATCAGAAGGTGTTTCGATGATGTCGATGATAAAGATTGTGACATATCTTATTACCATATGAAATTGAACCTAACTGGGACACATAAAGAAGGGTTTCGATCTGGATATCATCAATTGGTCTAACCTAGTTCAATTGATTTGAATAAGATTCAATTAGGTTCAAGAAAATTGTGCTAGCACACGATTGAGGCTAATGTTCTCCTTCAATTATCATTTTAAGTTATCTCGAATGAGCCAAATATGTTTGTGCTCACTCAAGTATCTTTACATGGTTTAACTGAAACTTGTCTAAATTAGAAAAGGATTGTCTTAATTTATGAGATAAATTTGAGACAACACCTACCATTTTCCATCACCTGCTAATTCTTGTCTTTTGACTTTGGTCAAACGTTGACCTTTGACACTTAGACAATTGCCCATGTGTCATGCACCCATAGGAGATTGATTTTGGACCAATCAACCTACTAAAAAATAGGTGGACTAGGGGTGCATGCTTCGGGAGGCATGCGCCCATGGATAGAGGCTCTTGGAGTCCCATACAGATGAAACTCCAGTTACTTTAGGGTTTCTACCTAGGTGGCGCCAAAGATTAGACTTTGATCAGTCTTAGGTGCCATCTAAGGATGATTTAGAGGGGCTCTTATCTGATTGGATCAGGTGATGTCATCTCACTAATCAGATTTAGATCTGATTGCATGAAGCGACGTGATTGGTCGGGATGATGTGACACTGCATGGCACAGCAGGGTCTATATAAACCCTATCTATGCCTAGTTTCAAAAAGCTTAGATCTTTACCCATGCCATAAGGCTGCCCCTTTCCCTCCTTCATGCCATCTTTAGGTCCCCTCTCTCCTCTCCATGCCAAAGGGGATTTGGGCTCCAGTTTGATGCAATCCAGGCAAGAGAAAGATGACGAGAAAGGAAAAAGGCAGCACTACTGCAAGAGACAATATCCGATCTTCAAAAGGAGTTTTGAAGATCCTCCAAATCAGATTCAAATCTGTTATTTGGAGAAATGATAAAAAAGGTGAAGTTCTCTAGATCCAGTTAGAGTTGATATCGGTAGAGGCTAGGCACTTGCATGGCTAGATCCAGAACCTCAGGTAATCAGCAGGATCATCATAGGGTAATCTGATTACCCAGTAACAAGATACAAAATTAAATCTAATTTAATTTATTTTATTAGATCTATAAAATTAAATTTGAAATGTCTTAGATTTGATATAGATTCAAAAGAAAAAATTTTTAAAATATCTCTCTTGATCCAATCAGATCTGAACGAACCTGATCCAAGAAACTAGGTTTTTTCTTCAACTGGTATCATCGCCAGATTCCCATAAATTATTTAGATTTAATTTTAATTTAATTTTAATCTAATAATTAGGTAATTTTAGATGTCACATGAGATGTGATTAGATCTAAAATCAAAAAAAATTAAAATTAAATAATTTAGATCTAAGTTCTACAAGATGCATGACTAGTTGTAGAATAGAATTATTTTATGTATAGTCTTGCATGATCATAATCTAATTTGATTAAGTTATGATTTTAGATTAATTTATTTACTATTTTTTGATATTATAAATATTATAATAAGATCTAAAAAATAAGAAATAAAATTATTTAATTTTTGGATCATATGATATATGATGAATGGATGTTTAGACTTGTTGTAGAATAGTTATACATAATTATCTAGAATGAAATTTATTTTGATGTGATCAATTTAAATTTAATTTTTTAGATAATTATGAGATAATTTAGATCTGAAAATATGTGTGATACGATATAAGAGATGTATGTAAAATATGTTGATAGTTAGATAAATTTTTATATATGAGATATATGATGTAGATCTAGCTAGTTTTATAGTTTTTATATTCCTGATTAAGGCATTCCCCTTGGCCGTCCGGTCATAAGAGCAAAGTAGGATTTAAATGCCCTCTTCTCCCATTCTATGGAGTGTTCTTATGATGTGTAAGGGTGTTGCATGTACGTCCTTAATCAGAAACCCAAAAAACTTATTATCTGCAAAATCCTAGATCCTGAAATCCTAGGATTTTATTTACATGTTTTGTTTGTGAACACTAAACTTAATTAAGAATTAAGATTATGAAACATGTTAGGTCTAAAATTGAGAATTTCAGATCTAAGACATATTCATAAAATTGGATTCGGACTTGGGTAGCTCAATTAGGTCTAAGCGATTGATCAAACTGAATCAAGAGTTGGTTAGATGGGATCAAGAGTGCTTAAATTGACTAGCCTAATAGGATTAAGTTTGGATCAAGATCGAGTCACGTGAGTGATCGATCAAGCTAAACCTAATTAGGCTCAGTGGTTAGAGTTTGGATGTAGGCTAACCCGATTAGTTCTGACTCAATAATTTAGTATCTAAGGTAAGTTTGGCAGATATGATCGATTGATTTTTAATTAGGAGCTACTCGACTCGAATGCATTCTTATTGAGTTAATGGCATATCCCTTCCACCGGTCTCACTTACCTGGCCATATTTGTTGGCTCAGTCCTGATCCGAGGTGGTCAATAATCCAAGTTAACCCATGCCACTAGGTTAGTCATAATGGTTATGACTATGTCAAGTCTAGTTTAATGAGACCTAAATCAAATCTTCCTAAGAAAAGATTAAGTCTAAGGTCTTCCATCATTGTAGATGTATGGGCCCTTCCCGAGGTTGATTGTTCTTAACTAGTTACAGTGGTTTAGTTGCATTGAAAAGATGCAACCATGTCTATTAGGCATTGGATGCTATGGGCTGGAGGATGGATTGGGCTCAATATTTCGAATATGGTGAGAGACTCAATTAAGAATCCAATCTATGCAAATGATAGGTCTGACTTAACTAAGGAGTGGATCAATATTCCAAGCACGATGAGATTCATGAATTAGAGATCAAGTTTGGGTGCATCATGATTAAAAAATCATTGAACAGGAGTTGTTCACCCATTGGCTAACCCATCATCAATAATTGTTAGATGAGGTGATGAATTAGTTGGTGGGACCGCACCATCCACTAAAAATCATTAATCATGGAGATTTTCGCATCTCTATAGAGGGAGTGTATGGATCCGAGAAAATAGTGGGAGCTAATTTATTTTAAAATAAAATCTTAAAATAAATTGGTCAAGTCTTAATTACAATATCTAACTAGAAACTTTGACTCTCTACAGAAAAATGTCTGCATCCAATCCACTAGCACATATCCTGGACACCTATAGATTGACCGGACCTAATTAAATGATTGGCTCCGGAACATCAAAATTATTTTGGGT